>JAXQQM020086482.1:0-29447 GCA_034641835.2 Pinus albicaulis | reverse complement strand
TATAAAGGAACAAACTCCTCAAATAGGGAATTACAACCATAGACAAGTAGGAATTAAATATTTCTAACTCCCCCCCTTAATGACTACTTGTCATGATGTTAATTCACAAAGTCTGGTTGTGGTCAAACATAACAAAGGATATGTTGACGTCCATATAAAAGAGCAACCATCCACTGGAATGCATGGGTACCAACTGCTGCAACCGCTAGTCCTGTAGGATTTCCTTAACATACATGACTCTGTCAACCATTATCACTGCATATATGCACCTACAAATCCACCACCATCGGGCGAATTGCATGTGCAGAACCTCCAAAACAAAGAGTGATCAACGCCTTTCTAAGCCAAATATTCATGTCCAAATAAAAATCCCTAACAGTTGCGCTGATTGCGCCTTTCGACGCAACTGTCAGATAGAAAAGTGCGCCGACCCTCTTGTGCTCAGACATACCAATATCTGAGACCGTGAGCCAGGCGTTACTGCAGTCCACCTGCTCGACCGAGCACAAAGCTCCCATGTACACGTGGCCACAAAGGCACTTTTAGCCACAAAGGCGATCCAACCACAAAGGCTCTATATGTGGTTTCTGACTCACCACCAACCAACCACAAAGGCGATATATGTGGTTTCTGTCTCACCACCAACCAGCCACAAAGGAAATATATGTGGTTTCTGGCTCACCACAAACCATCACTTTACAATGACAAAAGATGGTTTCAGGCTGACCATAAACCATTACAAAGTGGTTTTAAGATCACCACAAACTTTCAAATGCCTTTACAAGGCTTACATTCCATACTTCAACATTTTGGAGTTTCTGGGTACATATAATGACCATTACAACAACCATCTAGACTTGCTTATAACATGCTAGGAATTCTATTCCACAAACCACACTAACTCAAACAAACATCTACTTTTTTTCCATCATAATAATTGTTGCTGCTGCTTTACCTCATCTTCTCATAGTTCACATCTTGGGCATCCTTGTCTTTGTTAAATAAATTCTTGGAACTCCACACTTAACCTGTCATTTGTTAGAGTCGTGAATTCTAACAAAATAACTTTACCTACATTGAGTTAGCTAGGCTCAATAAGGCTCAATAACTTCAAACATGATTCGAAGAAGCTAAATAAAACCAAAACTCTTCACATTGATTTCTCTCTCTGCCCAAAGATGATTATTTCCCAAACATACCAGCAACCATTCCAACGATACTTGTGAGGGGTCCACTGATAAAGAAACCGGATTGAATACTTCTCAACTGGACTCAATGTAGTGCATTCAAACACTGATGATCCAGACATAGGCACTCACAGCCACACGAAGAGAACAAAATTTTCCCATCAAGAACAATAATCCAGGACTCCATGGTCCAATCCTTCGTTGTGTTTCAGTATCCATTTCCCCCAGCATCACAACATAATGCCACTTCCCTTGCTCATAGTATGAAGGCAAGGTGACTGCTTTCAAGCATGCCTCCTCATGCTCCCTAAAAATCTGCAACAACGAAGATCCACTGTCAAGATAATCTCCTTGCAATTGAACATGCGTATTTGTTTCCATCACACGAACTCGATCATCCTCCAATCTCTGATGTAGCTCCAATCCTTTTGATGTCGTTTTCACTGTCATGTCTTCATCATACCCTGCAATTTTTTTTAGTGTTGGAATGACCAGTTCCAACACACTCAGAATTGTGACAATAGTTGGTCACACTAATGCCACTTCAATTACGACTAGTTTCATTGTCATGACAGTTAATCAATACATTACAAATTTAAAAACATTATCAGATAATTAAAAGATTGGATAGTAGCATAAACTTTCCCCTTCTGTGTATATCGAGTGAGATGCAGCAAGGGGAGTAGCTCCAACACCTGAACCATTTTTAATGATATATGGCCACACTTTTGCTAAAGAGGAGGATGGTACGATGGTTATGGCACATTCTTCTCAACGGTGAAAACGTCACCCAATTAGGATCACCAAGATCTATAGCGTATGCAGGTGCATGCAGTGTCACACTGAGGAGTTCGGACTTTCTGGGAAACCTCACCAAGAACGTAGGCATAATCTCCTGCCCAAGAGGAACTCGCTGCTAATTAACTTCATGTTCTACTTCAGCCACAGCACAACAACCCCATTTTGCGTGCGTACCACTGAACTCCGTTGTCATGTGGAGAACAAGGCAGCGCAACCTGATCATTCATCCACCGCTCCACGGCTCTCTCCAGGACAGTGTGCCTTCTCCTCCATGATTTTGAAAGAGAATCATATGCTTCCACTACTACCATTGAAGTACTTGCAGTCTTCATGCCAATCACAAACACTACCCAATTCATACCCGAGAACTATTCCCTTAGCCATCGTCTGAATTTCACAAGACATTTGAGGAAACAAGAGAACAGTCATGTTCCAGCCCTTACAGATGTAGCGCCATCAACCACAGCATTTCATTTCTTCATTCTGTGCTCCCTTTACAATATCCACATTCTCGCTCTTCTTTCAAGATCCCCATTACATAATTAAGAGCAACAACCAACCCTGCATTGATCTCATGGCGGTTAAACAAATGCAAATTATTAATGGGTCGATCCAATATCCATCAATGCGCCCATTGAGCACATGCATGAAGCAAGAAAAAGGAACCATTGGGAGCATTCTTCACATCATCCATGAGAGATGCAAAGTCTAAACCCTTAGTCTCTGGATGGTAATAATGGAAAGTCCTCTGTGGTACATGGGCATCTCTCCAAATATTGTGGTGATTGGCCCAGGTAGGGACTGGTATGTAAATTTGAGAGTCAGTTCGAAACTGTTTCTGGAACTCTGCAAAAAGACAGCAAGCACCAGTTCCAGATAGAGCTTGGACAGCTGCAACGCGCTTATCTTTAAAACATCTGCATTTTCCCATATGCAAGTTTGATGGATTCTTCAACCATCTTCACACTTCCTCCCATGGGTAGATATTCCATGTAGTCTTTGCCCGTAATATGACTCTCAGCTTTACGGACACTTTTAAGAACCACTGGCTTCCCTTGATCATCGCGATACGTGCCCACGCCAACATTGACCTTGTTAGGATATGTATCTGCTAAAAAAGGCTTCAGTGACTCTGAGAATGGGGTCCTTCGGAGCTAGCCCCACAGTTTTCCACCATCCAGAAGTGGAAATCAATCTTATGTCCCTTCCCAGATTGGATCTGCTCAACACCATCGCCATCACCATGAGTTTTTCCTTTCTGTTATTGCTGTGCAATATTATAATGGCGGAATGACCCGTCCACTACCTAAGAGGATATATAAAAAACTCTGTTTAATCGATCTGAAGCATGCATTGTAGAAAAATTTAAGACGAAAAAAAATAAAACAGATCCAGAATGCAAATCAAAACAACTGGAATCTCCTGCAAAAGGCCGATGTAATTCACTCCCCACACGACCCAAATCATCACGCGCAACCGATGTTGAATTGACCAGTAGTTTGCCCGGCCGCCACCCGGAATCGAGAAGCTTGCCCGCTAGATCAACAGCAACGGCATATGTAGAAGCGCCCATGATTGCACATATCGATAACATTTTCAGAAGCACCCACGATCAAAGAAATCGACTGCCAATTTCAACCTGAAGCTCAACGCCTCACGTACTTGGCCAATGAGCTCTGGAAAATCCTACCGGCGTTGGAATCTGGCGGTGTCCTCCGATATTGGCATCGCTGGAGCTGATTGAAGAAGTAGTAGCATTCCTTCACCAGCCTTCCCCACGAAACAGAAGCAACAACGCGATCAAGTAGCGTACACTCGGACTGAGCAACCAATGGACAACCAAAAAATAAACTACAAACAAAACTCTCTATTTTCTATTTCCCTCAGCCCACGAGGGGCCGAGGCCCACGCTCTGATACCAAGATAAAATGTCACACTGCACACTCTATATAAATTCTATATTATGAATCAAAGAAATTACACACATATTTATACATAAAATAGTCTCAAGATAGGAACTCTATCTTGGACGCACAATAATGTGGTTGAGAGATTCTCTCAACCACACACTAAACTAGGAAAGAATATAGTTCTAACTACATTCTATTATATAGGAACAAACTCCTCAAATAGGGAATTACAACCATAGACAAGTAGGAATTAAATATTTCTAACTTATTCTACATTCTCTCTTTTTTTCATGCATATTTTTAATGAGATTTGATCCCTTTAAGCACTTGCTAGATATATGATTAAGATTGATCTATACTAATCTTATTCAAAACTTTGAGCAAAAATCAATTGTGCTCAAATACTTTTATCTAAAAATATCAAAATTAAAAAGTTTTACAAGTTTTTCCCTTGTGATTTTTTCATACGAATAAAAACTCATAATAAAAAAAAAACATAATTACAATTATTTTGGGCTAAAATATAGTTTTGAATTTATGTGAACTATCTTAAATATAATTATATTTAAATAATTTATTTGAAAATTTCTAAAATACTAAATTTCAGTATCTTTAATTTTATTTAATATATTTTATCAATATTTAAATTTATTAAAAATTTTCAAAATTTATAAAATATATATTTAGTTTTTCAAATTTATTTGTTTTTTTTTTTAATTTATTAATTAATTGAGATATAGTATTTTTTTTAAAGAGGAAAAAGTCTTACAAATACAATTACAATTGTAATCCATTAATTTTATTTGAAAACTTTGATGTTTTTATTTAAAAATCTTAAAAATTACAATTTTATTTGAAAACCTTAATGTTTTTATTTAAAAATCTTTAAAATGAAAGTTTTTAAGAATAGAGGATTTTCCATTTTCCAAAGTAATTATATTAAAAAGTACATACTTCGATGTTTTTTTTTTTTTTTTAAACTTAAAAATGGGAAGGAAAACCTTAATGTTTTTATTAAAAAATCTTTAAAATAGGAAGTTTTAAGAGTAAGGGATTTTCCTTTTCCAAAAATAATTATATTAAAAAAAAACATACTTCGTTACTAGTTGAAATATGGTGTTAACAGTGATTTTATTTCAATTTATTAAAAATTTGGGAACATGCTTTTTTATGGGAACATGAAAAAACAAAACTCTATGAGAGGTGGAGGGAAAAAAGTACAAAATCAAAATCTTGAAGGTGTTTGGTTATACCTGCTGCTATTAGCCGCAGCCGCATTTGCGTTATTGTGGTTGTTGTTGCTGGCCATGGCGTGTTTCCTTTTTCGAATCCACAGTTAGGCTGGAGTTTCAAATCCCTTGACTTGTGAGAATAATTAGCATAGATATTAATCTCACGCAATAAAAAGAATTAACTGCGGTCTGTAACAAGATAAATTTCTTGAAAAAGGAAAAAAAACAATTTATTGAAAAATAAAATTAACTAGATTTTATAATAAAAATCATGATAATGAAATTAAGTAGATTTACCATAATATTTTGGACTATACTAGTGATCACAGAGGAGTTGCTCCCACTCCATACAAAATCATAACACAGAGATTTGATCTAAAGGCTGTCCTTGCATGGAGGAATTTAACCGACCATATTATATTTGGGATCATAGGTTCTACCATGACAGAAGAAAATTAATTATCATCAGAATCTAGAATTTCTGACCAAAAACCCCAAACCCCTAGGCGCCATTCATGGTTTTTCTTCTAAACTGTCCTTCACTGATCTCGAAATCGCCAGAGACGATATTAGATTGGAAGTCATAGTAATTGTGAAGGATGTTGTTGTTATTTAGATTTCGGTCAAGCAGACACTCCCCATTGCTTTTAAAGCATGGAATGGGTCAATTTCGCAAAATGATTTGAAGTTGTTCGAACCAAAACTCGATGAGAATCGAACTTGGGTAAATCAGAACGTTCTCAAATCAAATATATATAAATTAATTTCGGTAAAACTTGAGAAAACTCGCATATGAGGATAATGATTTGAATATACTCCTTGATAACCCGCGTATTTAGTAACAATTCACATAACACGTGGTGATAATGAGTGTATCCGCTGATAATTCATGTATCCTCTGATAGTTTGCGTAATCATTGATAAGTCATGTAACCCCTGATGATAATTCATGTATTAGCAGTTATAGCTCGTATAACGATGAGGTTA
The DNA here is from genome assembly GCA_034641835.2 of Pinus albicaulis. Classification (NCBI taxonomy): domain Eukaryota; kingdom Viridiplantae; phylum Streptophyta; class Pinopsida; order Pinales; family Pinaceae; genus Pinus; species Pinus albicaulis. Next base: position 23,330 of record JAXQQM020086482.1, on the reverse strand, counting down.
CTCGCATTTCCATGTGAGTTGGCTCCCATAAACGGCAGAGATCTCGCATAAATGCCAAGGGCCAAGTAATATGAGAGATGCCCAACACGAATATCTGGTAGAAATTAGCAAGCCCAAGAAGTTACAAAGTCTTTTGGGCTGGCTAATCTCGAATTACTTGGATTTTAGCTAGATCTACATACTCTCTTTGATCATCAATTATGTATCCCAAATATTAGACATGTTCCATGCAAAAGGAGCACTTCTCCAAGTTGGCACATAGCTTGTGTTGACATAGGGTTTGAAGGATCTGTCGAATATGTTTGGAATATGTTTCAAGTGCTCTGCCCAACTCTTTTCTAAGATGAGTACGTCATCCAAATATAAAACCATAAACTAATTGGTGAAATAACACAAGATGTCATAGATTAGCCTCATAAAAGTAACAAGGGAATTTTTCAACCCAAAGGGCATGACCAACCACTCAAAAAGGTCCTCCTTGGATTTGAAGGTGGTCTTCCATACATCCTTGGGATCTATTAGAACTTGGTGATATCCAGACTTCAAATCAATCTTGCTAAAGTACTTGTCCCCCTTGAGCTGCTTAAGAAGGACATCAATCCGTGGAATCGGGTATTTGTTCCTAACATTGATTTTATTTAGTGCCCGATAATAAATGCAAAGTCTCCTAGTCCCATCCTTCTTCTTTACAATTTCAATTGGGCTCCCACAAGGTGAGGAGCTTGGTCAAATGTGCCCTTTTTGTAGAAACTCCTAGATTTTCTGCTTGATTTCCTCATTTTCCAGTAGAGGGTAGTGATATATTGGCCCATTCGGTAGAGGAGATCCAGGAGTCAGATCGTTCGAGTGCTTGACCTGACAGTGCAAGGGTACTCCTATAGGTGAGGAGAAGATATCCTTGCATTATTCCACGACCTTATCAACTTGATTCTACTGCATAGAGGGACCCTATCATACCACTCTCATACCACTCTCCATATTTATGAATGAATTAAATGAAATACATATTTCAACAAAACACAAAGATATAATGAAATAACATAACTTCAATTAAAAAGCATTGAAAATCATTTACATGTAGAATGGAACAAACTTGCTCAGGCGATGAAAGCTTATCTATGAGAAATGATGTGACAACTACATGCCTTCTGAACTATGTTACAATGAGGCTCGAAGGCATTTTTATCATTAGGAAACAAGAGAAAATCCTAAACATCTAAAAAACTAACCCTAGGAGGTGAAACACCAAAGTTTATAGGCCCTGTTGGGGTAAGTTGGACCACCAACTTACCAGGATTTTAACTTTTGCATATGATCTTTCTTTGGCTATCATAATACTTTTTTGGACCTCAAAATGGCTCTAGAAGTTTAGGACCCAAAAAACTACCAAAATTTGTAATTGTGCTACAAATTAGGAAACTAAAAGGAAATATTGTTGGGGGTCCAATTGGAATTGGAAGGTGGCCACCAATATCCACCTGGATCACAAATTTCTGAGTGATTTGCATTAGAATACTAGACTGAACCATAAGTGAGTCTCTTAGTGACACTAGAGACAACTCTGATTTAGAGAATAGACTATTTTAGAAAACATGGCCGCAAGTGTAGTTCTTTTAATGAGCTCAGGTCAACTTTAGGTTTTGCCTTGAAAGAATGAAACCCTATATAGATAATTTTCTCGACAACTCTACCTCATGAGATCAAATATTTTCTTATGAAAAAATTGCCCTAATGAGTAGGTTGAATAGTCACTTCAGTTCATAAAATTTATGCAAGTTTGCCTACAAAACTAAACCCAATGAATCCCTTAAATATGCAAGCCATACTCCAAATATTTTCACAAATTTGACCTCTCCCAAAGGATGATCAGGACTCCATAGGCCTACAAGAAAAATTCAGAAGACTTCTTGAAGAATCAACATCTTAATTTACACAGCTGAAGGAGATCATATGCATCTTTTTATAATTATGGCGTGAATATTTCGAGATTCAGTAACATAATGTTGTTGAGAACTTTTGGAAACCTTTGTATTTCATTCGAACATCCCAACATTTTGGGTGGACACTTCAACCATATTCAGGGGAAAGAAGCTCAATTGATGATACGAGGGCCTAACAAAAATATATACAAAGAACGGTGAAAAATTAGTTGTCAGAGAATTTGAGACTAAAGGTAATGTTGATAAGTTTGACTAAATCAACTACTATAGAAAATTAAATAAAATGTTTATTATTGGAGTTATCTAAAGATTGTGAGTTATATTAAAATTATTAATAATTAAAATGATTAAATGAATAGAGTTAAATTAAAATATTTGATCAAAATTCAAAAAAGAGTAAAGAGATTAAACATTGAAGTTTAAAATCATTCTTATTTTATTAATAATATTAATATAAATATTGATAAAAAATTATAATGTTAGATACTTTTAGGAGGGCAGGGTGAAATAAAAAAAGAAAGAGAAAACATTTAAATTTTTTAAAAACTCCATTTTAAATTTTAAATTTTGATTAAAGTAGAATTTCAAATTTTGGACATTGGCAAAAAGACTAATTTCTCTTTAGCCATTTCCCTCGAAAAATTTAACCATAACAAATTAAACTTTTAACCCCTTCCTTCTTCATAAGAAGTGATAAATTTGTCTAGTCAATATAATGTTGCCACATCATTAAGCTTTTTGGGTTTTTGACCGTAAAAAAGGTGTATCATCTTTAACTGGAATATTTCCCAAATGGTAAAAAATCTCTTGACATGTTATAAACCGTTGGAATTACCATGATAAGGAGAATCCAACCATGATGCTCCTGACCCTATACATTTTTTTCCTTAAAAGTGGGGTTCCACTAGTTATTGCTTTAAGTTAACATCAATTAGAACCATGGTTCATCAAAACTAAGCTCCTTGTTTTACTAGTTCTAAAAATCATGTTTATTTTTTTTCAACCAACTATCTTATGTAATTAAACTATTTAGACAATGTTGTTATTTTTATATGTTAATATGTAAAGCTCAACAATGATCAACAATTTATCATAAATTTTTTGTTATCAAGGGTCATACTTAGGTGAAAATATCTAGAAAAATAGAAGTGTAATTTAATTTAATGGTGGTTCTCATGAAAAATGATTATGTGAATACTTTACGTTGAGTCATGTAATATCAAATCGAAGTGTAATTTAATTTAATGGTGGTTCTCATGAAAAATGATTATGTGAATACTTTACGTTGAGTCATGTAATATCAAATCAAAATGAAACTAGGCCAAAAAATTTATGTTAATATTTTTAACATTAAGTAAAAATAAAATTCAACTTTATATATTTTAAATTAATTTTATTAATATATCTAAATTGGATTTAGATTTTCCATGAATATTTTTACACCATCATTTTATTCTCATTTAATTACATTGAATTTCTCTTTTATAATCATTATTTTTATGAAATATTTCTTTTCACATTTAATTACGATGAGTGACCTCTTTGGTCTCTTTAAGGAATATGTTAAGCATCAATGAAAGATTTAGAAAAACACTTTTAAAGAGGGGTGTTTTAATCAATAATTTCTAAATTAATTTAAATTAATTTTATTAATATATCTGAATAGGATTTAGATTTTCCATGAATATTTTTACACAATCATTCTTTTCCCATTTAATTACATTGAATTTATCCTTTATAATCATTGTTTTTATGAAATGTTTTCTTTCACATTTAATTATGATGAGTGACCTCTTTGGTCTCTTTACGGAATATGTTAATCATCAAAGAAAGATTTAGAAAAGCACTTTTAAAGAAGGGTGTTATAATCAATTATTTCTAAGCATTATAATTGTATCAGTTGTATTAATTTCTATAAAATTTACATATTGCTTAAATATGGTTTTTACTCAATGAATTTATAACATGATAGTTTTGTTTTATTTTTTATTTTTTTAAATCTAATCAAAATTTCTATTAATATTCCAAATAAATTATTGTTACAATTGATAATCTTTCAAACATGATGGTAACCATGTAAACAATATCCAAAAATTGTTTACATCATATAATCAAGTTTACTGACAAAGCTTCCAAAAAAGCAGTTATGATATTTTAAACTATAAAACTGGGAGCCAGACATTCAAGAACATGATAGTGATAGTTTGGGAATAAGAAAGTGTAGCTAGGTCCACCATGAAATTTTAAGAAATAAGGAAAACATAAAACACAATATCAACATGGGAGGTCATTCATCTATAATGATTACTGGTTGTTCATGAGAAGAAATTCCACTGGTCATATTGATCGGGGCCTCAATGATAACGCCTTCTCCATTTTGAGATGTATCAGAGTATGAATCAGAATTGGAAGTTATGTATCACTCAATTTTTTTCAGATGCACGACAATTTCATCCATATCATACCAAATATATCTCATGATCCTTTTCATCTCTTCCTCACCCACGAAAAGCTTATAATTATCCACTTGTTTATCATGTAACACCATGTGCATTAAGGTATCCATCTATCTATGTTGATAAAGGGAATGCAAAAATTAAATTCAATGCTTCCTCCATTTACTTAGGTCTGGGACCTATTTTGTCTTTCCAACAATCACTTATGAGTTAGAGTGATACATCCTATTCCCAAATTCCTTGGCCTCCAAAGCCATGATCTCCCTTAAAACCTTGAATGAAATAGCATCAGATAAATTAGCCACAGTTTCCCAATCAGATAGATGACGTTGCTTGCAGGATGAGGCCCCTAATGAGCCTCCCCGACGACTGATTAAACATTGTCGCAGCACCATGAAAACCCTAAAACTACATACAAACTCCACCAAAAATCTATATAATTGACCCCAAAGAACCCTAGAATGGGTAGGGGGGAATGAACAAGCCACACTTTTCCAACAATTTTGAGAGAAAACAACTACAACTTTTGCATATTCTCTTTTCAAACAAAACAAACATCGCCCAGGTAACAACCATAGGAAATATTAGAAATTAACTGAATAATCCACCACTTGAGTTGCATAGGGGTTAACAGAGTGACTCCCTAGGGTGACCGATGAAATCCCTTAAAATTTCAAACACATATTAACTTAAAAATAAATGGAAAAATAACCATTCTACCAAGTGCCTTCCACCAAGATTATATAATTAAATTACATACCTGAAGGTTCCTAGGATTGAAAATAAGAAAAGGGGATGAAAACGACCAACTCGAACAATGACCCCACTGATGAGTTATGCAGGAAGCACATAGAGAAAATTTTTGACCCTTACTCAACCCAAGAAACCTACAGAGACCAACTTTGGTGAGAGAACAACAAGTCAGAGCACAACCCAAAACACTACCAAAGACACAACCCACTACCACACACTCTAACAACAATACCTCAAACAAAAAAATTTGTCAGGGATTCAATATAATACGATATAAAATATTGACTGTCGTTGGCGATTGACAGTGGAAACGTACCGCAGGAAAATAACACAAAAATTTGTGAGGACTATCTATTACCTAGGGGATGAGGATATCAAACCCAAACTGTGACACACTAGGAGCGGTACCTTCGAATTTAAAACAAGAAAAATGTAATGAAATTATTCATGGAGATCAAGTGATGGTGTATACAAAACCAAAGTGAGACTGAGCAAGAATAGGAACCCAAGTATACCTCACAAGACTAATTGTTGAGTTGTACCACCTTGAAACCAGTTTTGCTATGTGCCACCTTTGGACACCATGCATTTAGTTATATAATGATGTTGTCGAGACCAAGCATTCCTTTGGTTCCAAAATAGCTTGAAGCCAAACATGCATCCCTTGCCAAACGTTTGACATGCTTTTGCAATTCTCATGCTCAATAAAAACAATGATATGGTGATCATAAATTTCCTTGAATCACTTATGAGAAGCAAGCCACCCTTCCTCCAATCGCCTATATCATGATAGTTTTATTTGTAATGTATTTAAGTTTTTAGTTTTACTAAACATTAATAAATAATTTCAAAAAAAATATTAATTTATATATATATATATATATATATATATATATATATATATTATGTGTGGTTCACGGACACTGGAGATTGGTGGTTGCTACATTTACAGAAACTATTCAAGCATATCCACCTGAAGAGATCACTTCCCATTGGTTCATTAGCAAAGCCTAACCCCAAGAGCGTCGAGAAGATTTGACCCTATGACCTCCTATTAGCAAGGTGCTTTAATGAAGGGAACTCGATCGATTGAGCTAATCCTTGGGGCTAATTTTTTGGCACATTTATATAGGTATGAAAACTAAAACTTTAAGATATTTAAGATAACAATTTTTATCAATCCATGTCCTATGCAGATTTTACTTTTTTCAAACAATACTGATGAGGATGATTCATTAACCAGGTAACATGCAATATACACTACCTCTACCCAAAATTCTTATTCAAATATAACACCACTAAGAATGGTTTTTCCTTTTCCATCAAAAACCTAATCATCCTCTCTACAACTCCATTTTGTTGAGATGTGTATGAAGTAGTTTTTTTTATTTTATATTATACACTTATAACAAGATTATTTGAATTCATTCATGTAGAACTCTACATCAGTGTCTGTCCTCAACACCTTTATTTTCTTATCTGCTTGATTCTCCATAAGAGACTTAAACTCTTTAAATTTACTAAGGATAGACTTAAACTCTTTAAATTTATTGAATACATTACATTTATTTTGAAGGAAATAAATCCATGTGTTCCTAAAGAAATCATCAATGAATGAAACATAGTACTCAAATTTACCTAATGATGGAATATCCATAAGTCCAAACACATCACTTTGTACCAAATCTAATATTCTCTTTGCTCTTGTAGCACCAAATGAAAATCTTACCCAGTGATGTTTACCTTATATGTAGTGTTCATAGAAATCTAAATTTAGGGTGTAATCATACATATATTCAACCATACACTTACCATGAAATACTTGAATGCTCTTTTCTCCAATATGTCTCAGTCTTTGATGCCATGGCATTGTCTTTTCTCCAAATATAGTAGGGGTTTTGTCTCATTTTCACCCTGATGATTATATAACTATTTCTCCCATCAGTGAGAGTACTTCCCAACAACTTGTACACATTTCCAATATGAATTCCCCCATCAAATCCATCACTCAAAAAATATTTTAGGTTTTCATTTCAAACACAATTTTTATACCTACATCACTCATCTTACTTATAGATCAAGTTTCTAGCTATATATGGAATGTAAAAAACTCTAGGAATTGCTCAAATTATTCCATACTTGAACAACTTGATTTTTCCTCATACTCTAATTATGGCTATCAAGTCATCTCCTAGGAACATTCCATATCCATTATATTGTTCAGTTTACAAAGAAACTCCATATGGAGAGTCGTATGAGAATAAGTACACAATTTAATCAACCATACATCATGATCAAAATGTCTATTTGAAGAAGTGAAATGCACCGTTGCTCCTTCCTCCAAGGAGATCTTTCCTTCCATGGAAGGAAATTATATGATTCCTTCCCTTTCTCAACATTTTTAAATATACAATCCTTCTTGTAATGCCCAATTTTCCCACATTTACAAAGTTTCCTTAAATATTTTATTGGAGATTTATATTTACCTATAGATTTAGATTTCCTTCTTGAGGACCTCTCTTTTTCGTTCTTGGAAATGACATCTTACAAATAAGGCATCCATGCTTTGACTATCCATGGTTTTTGACATCATTCCTTCTAATAGAAGGGATGGCACCACATCATCACGATTTAATGTGGTTACATCACTGCCAACAACCACAACTAGACTATTACCTAAATGTAGCAAAGAACAAAATAAATTAATGCACTTATATTCATTAGAAATTTTAACATCAAAAAACAACAATTGACTTACCATAATATTGAAAGCATTAAGATATTATATCATAGAGGCTCTATCATTCTTCCTTAGGAGGTACAACTTATATTGAAGGAAAAATTTGTTTACTAGGGACTTAGACCAATACAAAGTTTGTAACTTACCCCATAATTCATTGGTTATAGTTTCTCCTTAGACATTTAATAACATTGAATCTAAGGGCACAACCATATTGTACACTTTGCCTTCCTTTCCAACTTCTTCCAATCTTTCATCAATATTCATGTAGGTGTACTACCAAGATCCTTAGTGACCCATTATTCTTTATCTACAAAAAGGTCCTCCATCTTGAGCTTCCACAACTCAAAGATATAAAAAAATAACAACTTTTGCAAATTTTTCTCTTATGATTTTTCCACGGGAACTAAAAATTCATAATGAAAAAGATATATTTACTATTTTTTAGGCCAAAATATAATTTTAAAATTTATTTAAATTATCTTAAATATAATTATATTTAAATAATTTTATTTGAAAATTTTTCAAATACTAAATTTCACTAACTTTAATTTTATATAATATATTTTAAGGATATTTAAATTTATCAAAAATTCTCAAAATTTATAAAATATATATTTATTTTTTCAATTTTTTTTTTATCGAAAGAAAAAGTCTTACGAATGCACTTGATGTTTTGTCACCTCTATCTACAAATTTACTATAAAACAACATAAATGTAAAATTAAATGTAAAACCATTTATAAAATCATAACTCTATTAATCTATCTGTCAACCACCTTACATCTCATCGAATCTATTAGTTAAATTCAGATTGAAATGCTGTCAAATACAAGGGGTGGTACGTTGGGTTTTTAATGAAGTTTAATACATCACAACCTATAGTATTTCTAAAAACAAATATGATACCATTAGCACTTACTGCTTCATAAAGGAATTAATGGTAGATCGTTCGAGATCTCGGGTAATCCGCCGGACGAAATCTCAGTGATCTTTGACAACTACTCATTAATTTAGAATATTGAATTTTAACCGTCCGATTGGCTCCTCGCACTCCTCGCCAAAACACATGTGTCATTCTCCAAGGTTATTCGCTGTACATGAGGTTAAACCAGGTGCCAACTGTGCTATTCGCGCCTCGACTTACTCGGAGGTAGCTAGGGAAGAAAACCACCGGATGACATTCTGTCATTGTGCCATTCTTTACTCTGCTGCTCCTCAACCATGGCGCGCCTCTCGACTTGGCTCCTTCTGGTTTTTCCGACATTCTTTGGCTTGAGGTAAGCCAGCCACAGTTTATTTGCTGTTTAACACTCAGTTATTTTTCTATAAGTAGACCTGAAGGTTTCATTCGTTTTTGTTTGCATTAGGTCTTGAGATAAAAGGGTTATTGATATTTTTGCTTATACAGACATGCTCTGCCATATTCGACACAAATCTTTGCTCTTCAAGACAGATGTACCAAGACTGCAGCTCCACTCTGCCTTAGGCTATCAGAGGTAATAATTCTCCTCCCATATCACAAGTCGTTCGCTACATGAGTTCGTGCTTCCGGTCTATGACCTATGTTTTGTCTAAACCCCGTTTTCCGTTGCCATTTAGGAAAAATTGGTCCGGTTAATGGATTAAATCTCCCCTACCAGGTATGTGCAGAATAACCCCCTATTTACTTTGTTAATCCTTATGCCCACATACCTCTGGTCTCCATATCATTCCGGGGTTATCTAACAGTTTTTGATTTGCTTCTACATGTGAGGAAACTCTCGCTGAACCATATCTTTTTCCCTGCGAACTCAGTTGGTTCTGGCAGCTGCAGTGATTATGTTTCCTTTTCTACAGGTATTCCGCCGTTCTCACCATCATGCAGTCATGGCTTGAGTTGGCATAATGCTCGCCTGCATACAGAGTCACCTAGCTTAGGGTTTTATGTAGTCTCGTAGGTTTTATAGAACTCTTCTTTTTGAGCCTCGACTCCGAGGTGTTTTGCAAGTTTCAGGGCATTTACCCTATTTTTCCTTTGCTGTAAGTTTAGTCCCTGTTAACTATGATATAGCCGCGACCCATGGCGTTAAATTTTGATGTACTGGAAACATTAATCTTCAAGATTTTTCTACTGTTTAATTTATATATATATATTTACCCAGTCGCTGGAAAATGAATCTTGTTCTATCAGAATTTATTCATACTGAGTTTAAGCAAAGTTTAGATAGTTATATGGCCGCTCTTGACCTTTTCGCCTGGGGTTTGTATATGGACCCTGTTAATGGTTTATATCTTACTTTGGAATATTTATCCGTCTCGCGACCATGCTCGACAGGTCGTGGACCTCTTTGTTCTGTTGCATATGGATGATTATTTCTCTAAAAAAAATGCTTTTTCCTTTTCGTATATTATAATCACAGTGACACTCTGTCCTAAATTTCGCCATAGCGGTGTTTGCTCTTGTCTACGGGAAATCTGTGGTATTGCATAAATTATGAATAATAGATAGATGTTATGGTTTTCTTGATTATCGTTTCTATTTCTGTTATAAATGACTACGTTAACTAAATTCTAGGTATTTCAGCACCGGCCGCCGATTCATGGCCGAGTATAGTTGTTTGTTAAGAGAACTAAAGCGGGATGGGGTTTCCATCCCTTCCCAGCTTTACAAGTTCGTTACGGAGAAAAAAAATACGTCTCTGCTGGAAAGAATAAAATGATTCACATTCTTTTTTTTTAACAGTGGTTTGAACAATAAAGTCTGTCCATTTGTCAGTTTGCGTCAGTGCTTTATTTGACCTACGGGAACTATTGTTCGTTATACCTTGTCATCTAGATTTCGTGTTTTACTATCTTTCCATGAAAATTCGTATCATAAACATTTCCTGTGAAAATATTTTGTTAACTATGCCATAGATAATTCCTGATCATAGAAAGCATTAAATTTTCACATAACAGTGCGCTATCCAGACTATCTGTTACTTCCTAGATTAATACTTGAACAGTATTCTCACACACAGAGTTTATACTTATAGAGATTTCTTTAACTATTGAAATAAATAAACTCAGATTAACTTAAGCTTTCTCGGACTCACTACTAACAATAAACAAATTTCCGGTAGTATAAAAAAATAGAGTCTTTCTGGTTTACTTATCTGTTAGGAGATAATAAATCTTAAGCTGTGGTCCTCCCAACCATCAAGGGAGGCAATGACGTCCTCCTCTTGCCCCCTAGCTCCAGAATATCAGTCGGTGCCATGGGAACAAAGAATAATCCTTCTGTTGTGACCTCTGGATGGCCAATCCAGCGACAGACAGACAATTCTGGTTATATGGTTTGCAAAAACTATTCTCCACTGGTCTTTCACCCAGCGCTAGAGATTACTGCAACTTACCATTTTCCCAGAAATTCACAGAACCCCTATCCCTCTCCTGGGATTTTCTTTTATCCCTATAGGGTAGGTAACTGTCTTCCAATTGTTCCCAACCACCCCCTATTCTTAGAAAATTTTCCAACAGTTTAAGAGAGTCCCCTTTTTCTTTACTAACTCAGTAATGCAAAGTAAAACAGATTTTTTGAGTTTCTTTTAACAAAATAAAGTAAACAAATAATAAAAATAAACAAATTGTCTTTTCAGCTTATTCATGCTAGTTAACTCTAAATGAGGCTGTCACATCTCCCCCCCCTGGAAGTAACACCGTCCTCGGTGTTTTCAGCCCATCTCTGCAAAGAGTTCTGGGTAGGCTTCCTGCACAAACTTTTCATCCTCCCAAGTAGCTTCGTCAGGTCCAAAGTGCTTCCACTGCACTTTCACCTAGGTAACTACTCTTTTACGGAGTTCAATTTCCCTACGATCAAGTATGCATAGCGGCTCTACCAGAAATTCTCCGTCTGGTTCTACCTGAAAGGAAAACAACATGATTACCAATCAGTAGATTCAAATTTTGATTCAATATTTCAGTTAGGACTCATTTCCATTCTATCTTCCTACCTGAATGTTTTGCCAATGAATTACATGTTTTTCATCATGCACATATCGCTTTAACAAGGACACATGGAACACATTGTGCACTTTAATATGACTAGGCAAAGCCAGCCTATAGGCTACTGGTCCCACCCTTTCCAGAATTTGGAAGGGTCCGCAGTAACGAGGGGCTAACTTGGCGCAAGAAGTCCACCTTAAGGTACTTCTTTTAGGCTTAATCCTGACATACACGTGGTCACCCACTCCGAATTCACGATAAGATCTTTTCTTATCTGCAAAGACCTTTTGTCGGTCCTGAGCGGCCTTCAAATTCTGCCTTATTCTTTTTACTTCAGCTTCTAGCTCAGCCAACATTTCTGGTCCCAACATTAATTTTGTCTCCGGATTGCTCCAGTTAATTGGTTTACGACACTGTCGTCCATATAACGCTTCGAAGGGGCTCATTTTTAGAGATTCCTGATATCTGTTGTTATATGCAAACTCCACTAGGTGCAGGTAATCCTCCCATTTAGCTGGCTGCCGCATTACATACATGCGCAGCATATCCTCCAAAACTTGGTTTACCCGTTCTGTCTGCCCATCCGTTTGAGGGTGATAGGCAGTAATGAAGTGTATCTGAGTACCTAAACCTGAAAACAAGGTTTTCCAAAACGCGAAGGTGAACTTAACATCCCGGTCTGAAATCACAGTCTTAGGTATACCATGCAACCTAAAGATTTCCCTCATGAATATGTCTGCAATCTGCACTATCTTGTAAGTGGATTGCACAGGTATGAAATGGGCAGATTTACTTAATCTATCCACCACTACCATGATTGAATCATTCTGCTTCCTTGTTCGAGGTAAGCCTGTGATGAAGTCCAAAGAGATCACTTCCCATTTCCATTCAGGAATGGGTATGGGCTGCAGTAGCCCCGCTGGGTGCCGATGCTCCACTTTAACCTACTGGCATTCTAAACACTTGCTTAAATATTCCGCAATGTCTCTACGCATACCTGGCCAATAATATATCTTTCTAATTGTCGAAAGCATCTTTTGGTAGCCAGGATGGCCAGCATAGTTGCTGCGATGGTACTCGTCTAGGATTAACTCCTTGAGACTTGCACGATTAGGAACATAGGTTCTTCCGCGAAAAGTTAACATCTGTTCTTCGTTGCTTCCATACTCAGATGGCTTACCTTTCTCCTTATCCGCTTCCATATGTTTCCATAAAAACTTGTATTCTGGGTCCTTTCGTGCTTCTTCTCTTAATTGCTCCGACAGCTGGCTTACAGGTTGACTGAAGTACATTGCATAAATCCCATGCAATTTCTTGCTGAGGGCATCTGCAACTCGATTTTATTTTCCTTTAACATGTTGTATGTCCATGTCAAATTCACTCAAAAAGGCATTCCACCTTGCTTGCCTAGAGTTTAAATCTGCCTGCTTAAAATAGTTAGTCAAACTGCTATGGTCTGTTTTAAGTACGAACCTTTTTCCCAGTAGATAATTCCTCCACATTCGGAGAGCATGCACTACGGCTGTGAGTTCTAGATCATAAGCAGAGTACTTTTGTTCATGTTCTCTCAATTTTCTGGACTCATAGGCTATTACCTTGCCTTCTTGCATTAATACTGCACCAACTCCCTCCTTGCTGGTATCAGTACACACCACATAGTCTTTGCTGGGGTCAGCAACCTTCAGCATTGGTGTTGTGGTTAAGAGTTGTTTCAGCTTCTCAAAGCCGTTCTGACATTCATTCGTCCATTTGAAAGGTTTGCCTTTCTTTTGTAAGGATGTAATAGGATAGGCAATCTTAGAAAACCCTTCGATGAACCGCCTGTAATATCCGGCCAGACCCATAAATGATCTGATATCTGCCACATTCTGTGGTACTTGCCATTCCATGATAGTTTTAATATTTTCAGGGTCCACTGCTATCCCTTCAGCTGTCACAACATGACCCAAATACTGGATTTCTGATTTAAAGAAATCGCACTTGCTAAATTTAGCGTACAATTGATGCTTCCTCAGTATTTCCAATACTATTCTCAGATGCTCCTTATGTTCTTCCTCGCTCTTTGAGTAGATCAATATGTCGTCTATAAAGACTAGTACAAAGCGATCTAGAAACTGATGGAAAATGCCATTCATCAACCTCATAAAGGTTGCTGGTGCATTTGTCAATCCGAAGGGTAATACCACAAATTCATAATGCCCATATCTAGTGCGGAATGCTGTTTTGCAAACATCCTCATCTTTGATTCGAATCTGATGATATCCAGAACTCAAATATATTTTAGAGAACACTTTGGCACCTCTCACCTGATCGAATAAATCATCGATTCTGGGTAGAGGATATTTATTCTTAACTGTCAGCTTGTTGAGTTGTCGGTAGTCCATACACATACGTAAGGTTCCATCCTTATTTTTAACGAAGAGGACTGGTGTTCCCCAAGGTGACACACTTGGGCGGATATATCCTTTATCTAACAACTCCTGCAACTGCATCTTTAACTCTGTTAATTCTGGTATACTCATTCTGTAAGGTGCTCTTGACACAGGGGAGGCTCCGGGTAGTAACTCAATAGTGAAATCAATATCTCTTTTAGGTGGCAGCCCTGGAATGTTTTCTGGAAATACATCCAGGAATTCCTGTACTACAAGAATGTCTTTTATATCTGCAGCCTTTCCCCTAGATTCAGCATACCCTACTTGAATTGCGTACAACTGACATCCCTTTCGGATACACTTGCTCATCTGAGACGCTGTTATGGGGTGTAATTGCACAGGCTTTTTAATTCCTTTAATTTCCTTACGCATACCATCTAGTGCTCTATAATAAATTGTCTTTTCCTTACAGTCCACTAAGGTCCAGTGTTTTTCCTGCCAGTCCATTCCTAGCAACACATCATACAATCCCAATGGCAGAATATTTAAGTCTACCTGCAACTGTTGTTCTGCCACTTCCAGTATGCAACCAGTAATTTTCGCAGTCACTTTGCATTTTGCTCCAGTGGCTAGTTGAACTAACCAGGAGTTTTTAAATTTATGTTCTTTTAACTTACACATCTCCACTAGTTTAGGGCTTACATAGCTTAAACTAGCTCCAGGATCTACTAAAATCGAGACGGGTTTAGAAAGTATAGTACCTTCCAGTTCAATCATTGTGGGTTGGAAGTCAGCCTGTCGATCCTCCAAGGCTGCGTTTATACGTGGTATATTTCGCGCCACGTCCCCCACTGTTGATGCCTCCTACAATTTTGCCACAGATTCATTCTTTTTCTGTTGTGGACAGTTCTTATAGTAGTGTGCTTCCCCACAGCCCCAACACTGTAGGGGAGGTTTAGAATTCTGCCCTTGCTCTGGTTTGCTTGATGCTTCTGTGGGTTTTTCTTCAGCTGGCCACTTGATCCTTTGATGGTTCCTGTTAAACTGTTTGCTGCCAGCGTTCCGTCCTACCCCTTTAAAGTGGCTGCTTTTGCTGCTTTTAAAAGTAGAGGAATTCTTTTGATTTTTCTTGGGCTGCCAACCCTTTCCACCATCCCCTTTGGTCTTATACTGCTGGTAACACATGCGTGCTTTCCGGACAGCTTCATCCATCGTTTGGGGGTTAACAAACTCTATTCTTTCCCTCATGGGAGCAGGCAAACTACTCAGAAATCTCTGTACCTTGGCTTTTTCCTCTCTGAGGTAAGGTACATAGCGTAGCAGTGAAGTAAATTTCGTGACATACTCATTGGCCCAGCCGAAGATCACGGAATTCCTTGGATTTATCATCATAAAATCTTTCTGTTAGATATTTATCTTTGAAGTACTGCTGGAATAATTCCCATGTAATGTCCCGCTCATCAATACTGCGAACATTTTTTACCTCCTCCCACCACAGGGTGGCTTTCTCTCGCAGCTGGTATATAGCCAATCTGGCCTTTAGATTGCTGCTATACTCATATACCTGAAAATATTTATTGATGTTAATCAACCATGCTTCAGCTGCTTCCTCTGCCTCGCCATCAAACATTGGTGGCTTAATCTTGTGGAACTCCCCCTGCAGTTAAACTTTCTGCCTCTTATGATCCTGCTAATCAGACAGATTTTACGATTCTGCCTCATTATTGTTACGGTTTTTTCTCCTCTGGGAGAAACTCTTTTCAGTCTTTCCAGTGGTGTTGTTTCTAGTTTGCTGGTCTTCTACTTCCATTGATAATTCTTTTTCTACACTGGGTTGTCGCATCTCATGATTTTGTTTATCAGATATACTCTTCAGAATCTTTTCCTGGTCTTGCAACAACTTTTCATTGTCTTTCCGGACTCTAATCATCTCCTCTTGTAACTGATGTACTGTGTTTAGCAGAAAAACAGTTTGTTGCTGCTGTTCTTCCAGAGATTTACTCTTTTTTTGATGCTGCTCCACCGTTAGTTGAACCCACATTTCTGGGTCCGTAACTGTTGGACCTTGAGTCTCGTTCAATTGTGACTGAGATGCTATATCTTCCCTCATATCTTTTTCTTCTTCTCAGTGCACTAATACACACACAGCGTTGATAGTAGACCCTTAGGTTGCCAGTGTAGTAACCGGCTCTGATACCACTTGTCACGTCTATCTACAAATTTACTATAGAACAACATAAATGTAAAAAATTTGATACAACCCATTTAACAAGACTTCTAACTATAAATCATATCTCTATAAACTATCCGTCAACCAACCTTAAAATCTCATCGAGACTATGATTTTAATCACAGTTTGAAATGCAATTAAACAAAAGGGAAAGTACGTTGGGTTGTTATTGATATTTAACATAGCACAACTTGTTAACAGAATTAACAACAAACACGTTACCATTAACATTTAATATTGCATATGGGAATTTAATGATCGATCGTTCGAGATCTCCGGTTACCCGCCGGATGAAATCTCGGCGATCCCTGACAAAACTGTTCATTAATTAGAATATTGAAATATCCGTCCGGTTGCCTCCTCGCACTCCTCGCCAGAGTCATGTGTCATCCTCCAGCGTTATCTGCTGTACAGGAGATTAATCCGGGTGTTTACTATGCTATCGCGCCTCGACTTACTCGGAGGAATGCGAGTGAACGACCACCAGATGACATTTTGCCAATGTGCCATTTCTTACTCTGCGGTTCGTCTTCCATGGCGCGCATCACAGCTTGGCTCCTTTTGGTTTTTCCGGCGTTCTCTGGACCGAGGTAAGCCAACCATCGTTTTGTGTTTCTACTGTTTAAGTCTCAATTACTTCTCTATAAGCAGACCTGAAGTTTTTATTTGTTTCGATTGCAATAGGTCCTGAGGAAGAAGGGTTATACATATATTTTTATGCAGGCATGCTCGGCCATATTTGGCACAAGTCCATGCTCTTCAACTCGGATGCCTTAAGCCTGCAGTTCCACTCCACCATAGGCTATCGGAGGTAAGAATTCACCTCCCAAACCACAAGGCGTTCACTTCATAAGTTCAAGCTTTCGGTCTATGTCCTACGTCTGCATAAACTCCATTTTTCCATTGCCTTCCAGGAAAAAATGGTTCGGTTAACAGATTCAATCTCCTCTACCAGGTGTGTGCAGAAACAAACCCTCTATTTAATTTGATACTCCTTACGCCCAAATACTTCTGGTCCATCTATTCATTCCAGGGTTATCTAACAGATTTTTAATTTACTTCTACAGGTGAGGAAGCTCTCGCTGAACCATATCTCTTTCCATGCAAAACTCAGTTTGTTCAGGCAACTGCAGTGATTATGTTTCCTTTTCTATAGGTATTACACCGCTCTCACCATCATGCAATCGTGGCATGAGTTGGCTTTGAGTTAACCTGCATACAGGGTCACCTAGCTTAGGGTTTTAATTTCTCTTACAGGATTTTCAAAACTTTTCTTTTTGAGCCTCGACTCAAAGGTGTTTTACATATTTCAGGGCATGCACTCTGTTTTTTTTTTCTTGGCTGTAATTTTAATCTCTGTTAATCATATTATGGTCGCGACCCATGGCGCTAAACTTTGATGTACTGGAAGACAATAATCTACAAGAGTTTTTCCTTTCCATTCATCGTCTATTGACCGATAAGATTAGTAGGAACTGTACATGCTCTATTGTTTAATTTATATATATTCACCAAGTCACTGGAAAATGAATCTTGTTCTTTCAGAATTTGTTCATACCGAGTTTAAGCAATGTATAAATAGTTGTATGGCCGCTCTCGGTCTTTCCGCCCGGGGTTTACATATGGACTTGGTTAATAGTTAATGTTTTTATTTGGAATAAAATATCTGGCTCCTGGCTAGGTTCTACAGGTCGTGAACTTCTTTGTTACTGTTGCGTATGGGTGATCATTTTTCTATATAATGCTATTTTCTTTTCATATGTTATAATCATAGTAACACTCTGTCTTACTTTTCTCCGTAGAGATGTTTGCTCCCGATTTCGGTAATCGGTGGTACTGCATACATTCTGAGTATAGATGGATGTTATGGGTTTTCTTGATTCTCCTTTCGATTCCTGTTATAAATGTCTACTTAACTAAATTAATAGGTTTTCGGTACCGGCCGCTGAAACATGGCCGAGTACAGCTGTTTGATAAGAGTGCTGAAGCGGGATGGGGTTTCCAACCCTTCCCAGCTTTACAAGCTCTCTATGGAATAATATGTCTCTGCTAGAAGAATAAAAAGGTTCTCTATCCTTTGCTTTTAACAGTGGTTTGAACAATACAGTCTGCACATTTGTCAATTTGCGTCCATGCCTCGTTTGAACTACGGGGTCTATTGTTCGTTATAACATGTCATTCAGATTTCGTGTTTTACCAACTTCCCATAAAAGAAATCGAGACGTAAACATTTCCTGTGCCAATCTTTTGTTAACTATTCCATAGATAATGTCTTTATCATAGAAAGCACTAAATTTTCACATAACATTGCGCTATCTAGGCTATCTGTTACTTCTTAGTTCAAAACCAGAACAGTATTCCCACACACAGAAATTATGCTTACAAAATTTTCTTTAACTATCACAATAAAGAAAACTCAGATTATCTTAAGCGTTCTCTGAATAACTACTAACAATAAACAAACTTCCTGTAGCATAAAATTAGAGTCTTTCTGATTTACTTATCTGTTACGAGATAATAACTCTTAAACTATGGTCCTCCCAACCATCAAGGGAGGCGATGACGTCCTCCTCTTGCCCCCTAGCTCCAGAATATCAGTCGGTGCCACGGGAACAAAGAATAATCCTTCTGTTATGACCTCTGGACGACCTATCCAGCCACATACAGACAATTTTGGTTATATGGTTTGCAGAAACTGTTCTCCACTGGTATTTCACCCAGCTCTAGAGATTACTGCAACTTACCCTTTCCCAGAAATTCACAGAACCCCTATCCCTCTCCTGGGATTTTCTTTTATCCCTGGAGGGTAGGTAACTGTCTTCCAACTGTTCCCAACCACCCTCTATTCTTAGAAACTTTTCCAACAGTTTAAGAGATTCCCTTTTTATTTACTAACTTAGTAATGCAAAGTAAAATGGTGTTTTTGAGTTTCTTTTACCAAAATAAAGTAAACAAATAATAAAAATAAACAAATTGTCTTTTCAGCTAATTCATGCTAATTAACTCTAAATGAGGCTGTCACAATGTATTTATAATTTGATTAAAAAATGGATCTATTGCATGGTTAGACATTGAAATCTCAAATGTTTTATATATACATCTATGATCATTCAATAGGTAACTCATTTTGCCTATTTCAAGAGATAACAAATCTCATTTTGTGTCTTTTTGAAATGATTATTGGTGACCTTGTTTTTGACTTGTGGACCATTTTTGTATCTATACAAAATATAATATATGGCTTGTATATTAATATTTCTTAAAATGTTAGAATCTTTAGAAATTTTCATTTAAAAGTAGGTTGAAATTCTTGAATGTCTTTATTAAGAATGGTTATAATAGGTTTGGGCCTTTAGAGATTTTCTTAAAGCAGAAAAAGGTCCTAAGAACAAAAAATATCCCAATGAATGGTTCTTTGTAATGCATCTTTCGTTTATTCAAGAGACCACATATAATATCGCTAGGATCCTAAAGAAGCATAAGGTTGATTCAAATTTCAATCCCCTTAACACTATTCATAGGTCTCTAAAATCGGTGAAGGGCCCTGTGATGGGAAAGGCGTTTACATCATTCTTTGCTCATGTGGGACTCAATACATTGGTGAAACTAGTCAATCGATAAATCAAAGGATTTGTGAACATGCAGCTGACATAAAACATGGAAGGTCTCGCTCATCTCCTTTAGTGGAGCATGCAGAAAATACTAACCATCACATTTGCATTGAGGATGCTAAGGTCATTGCGTCATTTTTGAGACTGGCCATTCTCATCACCGTAAGTTAAGGGAGGCTTTAGAGACTAGAAAAAGGCCAGTCAACTAAGGAAGATCAACTTTAATAGAGAAGATAGTTGGAGTATTAACAGATGTTGGATACATACCCTATATTTCTAAGTGTTTATTATTTTATTATAATTAATTCAAATTAATTATTTAATCTAAGCCCCCTTCCTTTATTCAATCTGCATAATTAATCTTATTTTATTCTTCACTTCCTAATATTAATAATGTTAAATTAATATGTATTATTAACAAAGATATAACATAAAACAAATAATCAAATTTTCCTTTAGAGTATTTGACTAAGAATTATTGATTATTGAGTTTTAATAAAAATATTATAATTTGAAACTAAACTGAATAATAAAATAATAAAAATTTAATTAAATTTAAATAAAAACTACTATTTTTGCTTTTAAATTAAATTAATTGTTATATTCCAACTGCTAGTTACCTCTTCTCTTTATCTATTTAAAATTGATGACATGATTTGATCTCTCATCTTGTAGTAAAGATGAACCACACTAGTTGGTTAGAAAAAGATAGACAAAATTTTTTCTTATATAATTATCAAGTGAAGATCTCTTTATAGATTCAAACTCATTAGACACATTATATTTAGTAAGTGTGACCAACATAATTGATAATACATTTAAAATTACATTAAAAAAATGATTATATATAATTACCCTAATCATGGATTTGTTTTGTAATAAATGAACAACATTAAATATATTTATGTCTTATAAAAAATATAAAACATGAATGTTTATGTCTTATAAAAAAAATATAAAACATAAATGTTTATGTGTAATTTTATTTACTTCAACCATATTTTAAGATTAAGTTAAAATAAAATATAATTGGTATAAAAAACTTATTTCAATATTCACACTAAAATATTAACAAAATATATTATACATAGTATTTAAATGGTAAATAAAAATAAATATGAAAATACATCATAAAAACTTTTGTGAGTGAGCATAGATTTATATTTTATTTTAGGCAATACTTATTTCTTGAGCTTTAAATTTAAATATAATAGTGAACGGTATATGCACAATCACATTTAATATCCTAAAGCTAAAGCTCAAGAAATAATTATCCACCCTGACATTAAATTTAAGTGTAAAAACGTACGTCGCTGGGGCTCAAGGCCCCCGCCAGCTTTCTTTCATTTTTCTTCGCTTGTCGCTCGGGTTTATCCATGTTCCACACATATAACATTAAATTTAACTGCAAAAACGTACGTGACTCGGTTCCAGCCTGGGTCTGTCGGGTGACCTACGAAACGAAAGATTAGAAACCTCTAAATTTTGAATGCCACCTAAACTCCACTTTAACCACGAGATTAACTCGTAGCACGACAACAGCCGTGCCCTTTTCACATTACTCTTTCATATTTTAGTTCACAGTTGTGATAGTAGGCAATGGCCCACACCCATCCACTCCTTATAAAAGTTTCATTTACTGCTGTTCGGTCAGGGAAAAATTTCGACGCTCCTCTCGTTTCATCGAGTTATCAAATCCTAACATGAGCGATTCAGCGCTTGGGATTACAGGGCAGCGCCCTGCTTCGCTTCCTGAGAGAAGGCAAGGCAGGTCCTCAGCTGCACACATGTGCCTCCACATGCCTCAACCAAACTCTGTGCCAAAGTTAGAGACTGTTTCGAGACGCAAGCAGCTGACGCAGAAGGAGAAAGACCCCAAACGTAGAGTGGATCGAGAATTACAAGAGCTAGAAGGTCTTATGGAGCTTGGTTTCGAGTTCAGAAAGGACCAGTTTACCCCGCGACTACTGACTCTTCTTCCTGGATTGAAGCGATTAGCCCACCATGAAAATAGCACCATGGGTTTAGGGTTTCAAGAAGCGCCCGTGGAAAACTGGGAACTGCCAAACCCAAATGCAGCAGGTGTGGATACGAAAGAACATCTGAAGCTCTGGGTTCGTTCTGTGGCTTCAACACTGAAGCGGAATCACGGCCACCATGTCAACAATTCTGTCTAAAACACAACCATTGTAATTGGCTTGATCTTCTGCGACGGGTATAGAAAGGGAACGGTTCGGCGAATTTCCCAGGGCTTGTGACTCTCTCGGCGTGAAGAAAAAACAGATCCTGTCGGTATCTTCAACCAGGGATATTCGCAGCCATGATTTAATTATACTGCATTGTTGAAATGATGGGACTGTATGTAGGACATTAACTTGACATTTTAGGAAATTTTGGTGCCTATCAAACTGTTGTTTGGTGATGCACATGCTGTGATAATAGGACATCTTTCCCGCCGTGGAATAGGACATTTTTTCCGCTAATAACAGTCACTTGTAAGTCGCATAGTGCTTAAGATATGTACATCTTAATTTTCAGTCTACAGGTTTGTCCGAGTACAGTGTCGGGGTGTCTGCAGTGTCAAAAGAAAATCCAGGCTCTCATTTTTAAATTGTTATTATGCGTTACAAATAAGTTATAATTTTTTTAAAGGTTTCACATATTTTTTTAACCTTGTGTATGATAAAGTAAAATATATTTATTAATTGACTTAAAAGGTTGAGACGAAAGGCTCATTCTAGAGGCGTCTTATTATTAAAGTTGAAATAATTTTCATATTAATACTAATGTAGACTAGTAATAATAATACTTAAAACACACTATACTATACTGTCTTGTGTATATATTTTACTATATTTATATAATAATACTTATAACATACTATACTGTCACTATATTTTACTGTTCTTATATAATAAACTGCACTCATACTACTCGTTTAAATAATCATACTGTTTTATCATATACTACTCGGTGTTTTTTATTTTCATGTTTTTCGGTTTTTCATTTACATGTATACATGATTATAATCCCCAATTTTTTACATCACCAATTCCGTGTGTATATAATCCGCAATTTTTTACATATCCAATTCCATGTCTATAATTTAGACGTTAAATAAAATTTAACAATCGAATCATACATGTGCAATAAGTACGGAAGATCGATAATCATAACGAAGTCATACCATTGAGCATTTACGAAATAATTAATTTCTATACCATTGACCATCTAATTTTTAAGCTTCAATTTTTCTGGAATA
>JAXQQM020082914.1:0-19024 GCA_034641835.2 Pinus albicaulis | reverse complement strand
ATAAGGACCTTGTTACCGATGGAAATTTGTCCTTGTCTGCAATCCCCATCTCGCCCATTGGAGGGTCGTTTCTGTGACCAATAAGCAGTGTCATGCCTTGCAAATACCATCATTGCATCCCTTACCATGAGGACAACATTCCTCCTGTTGATCATTTCCTGAGCAGACCCCTAAAAACACCTGTTTTTGCCTTGGCGCTGGTAGCCCGTTATGTACTCGCGCCAATGAGGAAAATTAACACTGAGCCCGCGCCAATTGGCGCTCTGTCCCAGTTAAGCACCCGCGCCAATCTGCTTTTGGAAAGTTTTTTAAAAAAAGAGGCAAAGTTTCGATTACAACAACTTCGTGGATGAGTCATCAGGAGTGGTTTCGACTGAATAACCACGGCCTTCCTCCTTTGGCCTCTTGTTTCCACCATATGGGGAACCTCCCAAAGGATAAGGCCTCCCTTCCACTATTGTAGGGATCCC
Source organism: Pinus albicaulis (assembly GCA_034641835.2). Taxonomy (NCBI): domain Eukaryota; kingdom Viridiplantae; phylum Streptophyta; class Pinopsida; order Pinales; family Pinaceae; genus Pinus; species Pinus albicaulis. The sequence goes on along the minus strand of JAXQQM020082914.1, from coordinate 18,554 downwards.
AACCTCCTCCTCTCCTCTATAAATATAGCCTTCATCCATTGATGAAGGGGCTGAATGGCTTAATGGCTGAATGGTTGAGTCTCCAAGTTCCCAAGAGCCATCAGAGCCTTATGCTGCAAGAGCCTTGATTCATTCCCTTAAGGCCAAATCCAAGCAAGGATATTATTGTCGAGACATCTGAAGAGAGAGGTTTGTCCCATCCCTGACAGGCTTTTTCGAGACGTGTTCCGCTGGCGACCCTCCGAAGGAGAATTCAGCGTCAGGGCTATGGTTGTATTCTTCTTTGATTGATTAATGATAAGCGACTATTGGTTATGGTTCCACTCTTGTTGTTGATTATGATGTTGAGTTATGTCTTCTCTGACTGACATATAGTTGCATATACTGGATTTTACGCTTGCGTTTGTTTTGTTTCTTGCGTGTGCAGGTGTCCGATCACGGAGATCGTGAGGATTGTGATCTTCCGGAGCTAAGGAACGGGAGCGCTACTTTCTCTACAAGCGACAGCATTGGATTCCAGGTAAGCCTTCATTGCTAGTTGGTTTATTTGCAATTAGGAACCTGCACTATAGTGTGAATGATTGTTGCTAGACTCGGTCTAGGCTAGTAGAGATCGCCTCTGTCCGCAGAGGGGATTTACCTCCACAAAAAATTGGCGACTCCACTGGGGATCGTCTAGCTTGTTGTTGTTCTGCTTTATAAGCTACAGACGGAGCCTGAAGTTAGCCAGATAGCCTTCGAAACGCTATTGCTCTGCATTAGTGAAGTAGATCAAAGCTGCTTCAGTCAATCTCCTGTTTAGTTTATGAACTGAACACTTGGAGTATTGTCTTGTCTTTTCGGTTGTTTCTCGATTCTACTTGCTTGATCGGCTCTTTTGGCTGGCTCTTTTTGTGTTTGGATTTTGGTTCAGCCCCAGAGGATCAGATCTGACCTCTGCTTTTCCGAATTTTCACCTTTTCATAGTTGGCTTGATTGGCGCGAGTTTAGCCCTGACAGTCGCGCCAGTTGGCGCAGTTTGCCAGTTCATCACTCGCGCCATTCCCTGTTTGGCGCGGATTACAGCCAGACAGTTGCGCCATCTCCGGTAGGTGCTAGGGTTTACCCTTGTTCGAAAGTTTCTTTTGGTCAGTACTTTGCTTCTGGGTTTGTTTTAGATTCTGCTTGAAGTGGTGAGTCTGGTCTTGGTTGGGAGAAATTCTTTGTTTTTTCATTTTCAGGCGTTGGTGCTTGTTGTTAGTTAGCAACCCGCGCCAATTGGGCATTGGCGCTAGTTTTCAGTGAGCAAGTCGCGCCAGTTGGCGCTAGTTGTCAATGAAAAAGTCGGGCCAATTTTAGGGTGTGTGAAAATTGAGACTTTTTCCCTAAATCCTTCACCAGTGTGTCTTTCCCTTCCGGTCTTTTCTCTATATGAGCATAGATTACATTGCTCATTGTTTGAAATGTCTTCTCTCCATGATTGCTTGATGTAAAAGGGAATGAATGCCTTGTTTTGATCTCTTGCTTTGGAAGTCCTCTTTGTGTTCGACCTCATATGTCTTGTCGCCTTTTGAGGGATTTCGTGACAAAGTGTTTGAAACAACGATTGCATTCTTGGTGTTTGTTTACATCTCTTTTGCATTCATCCTTCATTAAGAAGATTTGCGTTTATTTAGTTTTCGTCTCAAAGTGTTCTTTTTGTTAAAATGCATTAGATCACATTGCATTGAAAAGTATTTTTTGAGATCCATCATTGAACTTAGATTACATTGTTTAATGATTGAAAACTAGAAATCGCTTTGATTGCATTCTCTTTTATTAAAAGCATGCATTAAGTAGATTCTCATTTCATTGAAAAATGCATTGAGTGCATTCTTATCATTTGAAAAGAAAAAGGAAATTGTGCATAGATTACAATTGCATAGTTTTTGAAAAAGAGGATTTTGCATAGATTACATTGCATTATTCACATCGTTGAATGTTTGGAATTACTTTTGGATAGTGAAAGTCATCTAGTTTGGAAAAAGTTTTGTTTTCAGTGTTGTTGTTTGTTGCATCATTGTTTGAAGCTTTTCCCTTAACTAGATAGCATTCATTTGAATTTGTTGACTCTATGCTAATGGAATTGTCATTTTTCATGATTGACTTGTTGAACTATGCATGTCACTCAATTAACCTATGGCATAGCATGTGCGTTCGTGGCATACTAAACAATACCCTTAATTTGACTACATATTGGAAAATACCTCTAAAAATCACTTTATTTAACCCCCTATCAATACTAACCCATTGCATTTTCCCAATTTAAAAAACCCCTACTTTCACTAGATATTGTAGGTATCTTTTTTTTCATTAACATTTTTTACACCCCTTTATATTTATATCCTTAACATAATGACATGATGCCTCTCTTATGACCCCACATGCATTCTACAATTCACCTTTCTTCTTGTGATATACATAAGAGATGCATATTAGTATTCCCACAATGTGATTACTCAATCCACACTCAAGCACATCTCACTATGATTTGTGGCATTTAATGGTCTAAGGCATACAAAGATCAACCATGTTTTAGGAAGATTGATTATGTGCATGTCTATAAAATGACATAGAAATTGATCTATATGATGATGAAAAATCAATTGATCAATCTTTATGAATATGTTTGCACCAAATAAGGTGTTCAATCACAATTCTAGACCCTCTTCCCTTTGAAAGCTTCTTGTTCAAAAATCCAACTACAACCTCATGTACTCAAACTAGTGTCTTATTAAGGTGGAACAACAAAAGTTACAGTTTTGCAGAGTTATATAGAGAATAAAAGGCAAGGTGAGGATGAGAGTTATGAGACCCTCCCTTTGCTTTAATGAAAAAAAACATTGTTCTCTGTTGTTTTTAATTTAAGTGTTTTAATGAGAGCCCCATGGTATATTTTATTAAGACATCATTTGGAAACAACCCATGTGGATGGAATTAATGGTTTTTAAACCTTGGTAATGTGATTTAAAGAGCTCTTACGACTAGATTTCTTGTTTTTAGGATTATCAAAAATATTTTGTAAGCATTGTAGACAGTTTCCCCCAAGTTCAAATGGATGGTATTATGTGGCTATGTTTTGTGAACCTTCCCAACATCAACATGCTAGGTAGGTCTACCCCCAAGTTTTTCAGTAAGCATCTTTCAAATATGGGATTTCACATTTGGAGGGATCTGTGGTGTCACAACACTATCTTGGTTGGATTGGAGAAGATTTAATAAGCCCAATATTCACTAGCTTAAGACAAGAATGTGTTTTCAAAATGATACCAGAAATTTCAAGGCCCATTTGGAAGCACTAGAGATGTAGTCATAATTACTGTAACAACTATACTCAACAACCTCAAGATGAATCTTCAGTCATAATTACCGTAACAATTATACTCAACAACCTCAAGATGAATATTCAACAATGTTCACAAAAGGGGATCATTGTCACCATGTCACAGAGAAGATTGCTGCTATACAGATGCCAAAGTTATTGTGACAAAAGCAAGATCCGTCATGTTGTCATTAAACATTAGTATACAAATGTGAAACAGGGTCACTCACTGACACATAGGTCACACAGTTTATAGATTACTTCCCCTGACAGTCTCATTATTATCTATCCACAAGATTAGTATAAATGTCATTTTCAAATCAAGGTTCTCTTATTTCACCAAAGGTGTCGAGACATCGTGACGATATTAAATGATCAATCACCATGCTCAACCATACTACCTCAAGAATCAAATCTTGCAGCAACCAACTGAAATTAAATTTTTTAATAAGCTTCAGAACAAGCTATCTATGATACACAGATAGACTCAAGACTTATTGGCATCTAGCTAGACAACTCAATACATCAAAATCCTAGACAATTGTATACTTTAAGGCTTGGTCATTAACGTGGAGTGAGTCCTTCAAGTGAGATCAAAGTATTTTTTATATATAGGTCTTTCTCTAGGTTGAATTGCTAGCTTTAGGCCAACTTATCCTCTCATAGAGGTCAACTTGTTCTTTGCACTATGACGAGGCCTTGGAGGGTCTTTGACTCTAGATTTGACTCAAATAAATTTTCTTTACAATATGTAACATGCCCAAAAGAGTCTTCCATACATGACAATGACTCAAGTAACTTGTAGACCAAATGACAAGTCGTAGAAGCACTCAACGGGTGCTTGACCTAAACATAAATTTCCCTTGAGAATGAAGCCCATGCCTCAAGAATTTAATAATAATAAATTTATGTTTCTCTTTACATCAAATACATAAAATCATGATTACATATGTCATTATGAAGACCGAACCTAGTTACATATTTCAACATGGATTACCCCCCTCCCTTGCGTCATCATGCATCGCATATATATGTGAGAATTTAAACATATTTATTACATTACCCATCATTATAACCATGCAATTGCATAATCATATACTCTAACAAAACATGATTAGGTATCCTCACATCAAATTTTGTTGAGCCCCAACAAGATAATAAACAAATACAAGCATTGGCATGCATCATAATATAGGTCTACCCATCTAAGGGCCTCAATGTGGAGCATTAAAATGAGTTGAACATTGTAAGGTTTATCCTAGGATGTTTTCGTTGACATTTTGGGATATTTCCTCCATAAAAATTTTGGGATATTGCCTCTATAAACATGTTGAAAGCTCCACACCTTGTCTACATCAACCCTTATAGGCAAAGGGAAATGATTAACTTATATTCCTCTTTATGGTTGTTGGGTCTGATCTAGTCTCCTAAGTGACTTCATTTAATTGTCAGCAGAATTTGTAAAGCTGAAGTGAAGTGTACCATATGTACCTAAATTGATTGTTTCCTAATGTGTTATGTGGTTTTGTGATGTTTTTGGTCTTTGTGATGATTTGTGATGTTTTTGGTCTTTTGGTGTTTTATGTTCACAATGAAACTGCCTAGAAAACTAATGGAAAGAAGTTGGTGGTCAAAACAGAGTTAAATCTAATGAATGGAATGGCAAATGCAATTAGAAATACTGAAGCAAAATCTGAACTATGACTAAATAGAAACAAAAGCTTGATAATGACTTCTTAGGCAAATGACACAAACTAAACTTGAGAAATGATCACTAAATATGCAAGTTCTCTAACTAGACAGTTAAATACTAATTTTATCATGGTGCAACATTCTGTTCTAAGCTCATCTATTCCATGACTAATTCCTAGTTCTATTCTGCAATTTAATTGGATGTCTCAGAACCTATACTCAAAGAGTTATTGGTTTCTTGTTCAAAGTAGTTCTTTTGAGGAAGAGCTCTGTTCATAAAATGATGAGGAGATTGCAGAGCGATTTCAGACCTTATAGTGATGTTATCTTCTGTTCCTATGTTTATGGATCACTTGTAGTTTTCAGAACAAAAAGATATTTGTGAATAATGAAGGTTGTCTTGTAAATCCTAACAACTAAAATAATCTATTGTGCAAAGGATGACAGTGTGACTATGAGATGTAAGTGCAATGAGTTAACTTAAGAATGGATCTAAGATGCTTCTAAACTAGAACAATGTTGAACGATAAGTCATCATCAAACTTGAAACAAAGTAGCTGAACATGAATTAAATGAAAAATGAAACTCCGGAGCATTCTAACTAACATGCATTATTCTATGAAGTTACACAATCTGTTTGTTCATCATTAGTGATATTTTGGAAGAGTTCCTTCTTGTGGAAGAGGTAGAACAATTCTGACTGTGGACTTGTATGCAATTGAAAGCAAATGAACTAAAAGCAAATGAAAAAACTAAGTTATCACACCCATACCCTACTCGTCATTATGATGTCTTGGGCAAGCGTTTAAGAGCAAGATCAGAGATGATACTTAGTACAAACAAACAACTAAATCTTTCATTATCACGGTCATGTCTTGAACTTCTTAAGGATGTATTGGAAGAATTTCTTCTTGTGTAAGAGTGATTAGAACAAGTGTAACTGTGATAGTGAATAGCAAAAACTACAACTAATTCCTACAATACTATAGCTATTCATCATTCATTGTTATGATCTGTTGGAAGAATGTCTTCTTGTGGAAGAACTGGAATGAATATAACTACAGTATCTAGTTAAAAGCAAATACAAATTCAACTCCTATCCTACAGTACCATAGTCATTAAACATTCATCATTTTAGTCTATTGGAAGAGTGTCTTCTTGTGGAAGAGCTGGAACGAATATGACTACAGTAGCTAGTTAAAAACAAATACAAATTTAACTCCTATCCTACAATACCATAGTCATTAAACATTCATCATTTTAGTCTGTTGGAAGAGTGTCTTCTTGTGGAAGAGCTAGAATGAATACGACTACAGTAGATAAAACAAAACAACTACCAATTCAAATGCAAAACGTAAAGACAGCTAGGAAAAACTTATCTAGTTTACGCAAAAGAAATCCGTGCAAGAGGCAGGGGCCCTCTACCACTTGACGGCATTCAACTCCAAATTAAATCACGCCTTCAGAATAACTTTGTATGCTCCATTAACAATGCAATAGTTCGAACATAACACTCTGTGTCTTCAAGGACGTAACACAGAGTTTACACAAAATCTAGCAGCAAATCTAACACAAAATCTCTAACTAAGCTCTCGGTCTACTCAAGAGTTTATAAAGTAAATGCCAGTAACAATAATTACAACAATTTATGAATAATGTCTTTCCTTATCCGAATCATCTTGGAGTCTTTGAGGTGGCTACGTGAAGAAGAAAAGACATCTGGACTGAGACAGTCCTAGTAGGAGTCTTCCTTCACAAATGTGTTCCCACGTGCATAACCGTACCCAGAATTCATTTCCTCTTCCATGATGAGCAACAAACCATGTAGGCACAACGTGGATCATGCCCATATGCGTTTTTCCTCAAGAGGCCACCTGGAACATACTCAAACATGAAGGTAGCTACAGAATCGCCGGTTAGCTACGGAATGTCTGCATTCTGCAGCTAGTTCCGGTCAAAATGCTTAACAATGGCAACAATCACAAAATTCAACAAGTCGGTCATGTAAACCATTCTAGAAGTAATTTTAACTATTTTTATTGATCAATTGGGTTTAAAATAGAAATGGACAAGGGAGAATGAGGTAAAATGAGGTGAAGGAAAGCACAAATTTGAGGCTCAACATACCCCACTGCTGTCTCTTTGCATGTCCTCATGCAAATTATCCTATGAATTCAGAGGCTTCTGCAAGGACATCTAATCCCCTTCTTCTCCTTTGTCTGAAAGTTAGAGGCTTTCTGGGTTTCCTGATCACAAGTTTGAACCTGAGGTTTGTGAGTGCCCTGATTAACTTTTTGTTCCTTGTCTTCATCTTCTCATTGGTCCTCTCCACTTTGTCTATATGCAGGGATAAAGTTGAGTTCATATCAGTTTTGAGCTTGATTTGATCTTTGAGAATTTCATTCTCATTTTTTATGTGTCTATTCAACAATTCCAACTCATACCTATCCCTCCTTAATATATCAATTTCAGACAGTGGAGGACTGGGGGTTCTCTCTCTGCTTTCTGAAGCTATCCTCTCTAAAGTTTCCACATAATCATAAATTTCCTGTTGAGCAGGATCAATTTCAGGGGTGCCTTCATAAAAATCTTCTTCATCATCCTCTTCAATGGGTGTTTCTTCATCTTCAATATTGATTACCCCTGTTTGTTTGATTGGTGTTTTCTTCAGTTTTCCTTTTAATCTGTGGCTTCTCCTAAGCTGAGAGGACCCTTCTCCTTTCTCTGTAGTAGATTCCTTGATTATCTTCTCTTCCTTAAGTTCCCTCTTTATTCTAGTCAACTTCTCCAAAATGACTTCCTCATTGCTTTCTTGAACTGGTTTGTCAATTTTACCTTTTGAAGTCCTCCATTTCCTACTTCTCTTTGTGGGCTGTGGTTCAGGTGATAGTTCTTTTGCTTCTTCAAAATGATTTCTTATTAGGAAATCATCCCATGTATCATTTGTTTTAGATAGATGATGCTCAATCAAAATTTTGACCAACCCATGATGATACAGGGTTGTCTCTAAAAACTGAACTCTTCTCTGAACACAGGAAGCCATTTTCTTCAGACTTTGATGCAAGAAATATGGTAGATTTAAATCTTCTCCCATAAAATGCATCATTAGTCTGATGTGGTAGACATAAAATGTCCCATATCTACCCTCACATGTAACAAATTTTTGTAAAAGAAGTAGTATGTTTCTCCATTTGCTTTTCAATGCAGTACTGGGAATTCCTTTCTTGAACACACTAACATCCATATTTGGAGATTTTAAAATTTGTTTCCAGGAGTCATTATGGAATTCTCTATTTTTAAACCATCTTTCTCCAGTTCCGGACAATCCTGTAGCCTCTGCAATAAAAACTTCAGTGACAGTAAACTTGACATCCCCTATTTCAACTTCGGTTCCTTGGAATGATCTGGCAAATGTTTTAGTGACTTCCTTATGAAAGCCATTAAACTTTTCCAAAAATTGAAGCCATCCTATTTGTTGTAACATTTCCTTGCATTGTGGGTAACCTTCTAAATATTTTGATCCCATAGGCTCAGTCCTTACGATGAAACCCATGATTTTCAATATCAAATTAACACTCTTCTACCCACAAAACAATGACTTTCACTTTCGGATTAAAATGGCTTCAAGCTCTAAATGAAAATGGCTTCAATTCTTAGAATGACATACCTCTGTTTTATAGTGGCAACAGCTTCAAAACCTTTGGCTGATATGCTTTTGTTTGATCATGAAAGCAATCTCAAATTTCGAACTGATATGTATCTGATAGACAGTGGGAGATGGCTTCAGATTTCTTTTTGTGCAATACCTCTGGCTCTTAGTAGCAAATGGTTTCAGTTTTAATACTGCAATACCTCTGTCTTTGGTAACAGAAAGACTTCAAACTCAATCACTGAAAAACACCTCTGTCTCTAGTAGCAAATGGTATGCTTCAAATTCAACACTACAACATCTCTGTCTTTGGTAACAACAGACTTCAAACTCAACCTTTGTCTCTGGTAACAAATGGTTTTCAAACTCAATCACTACCACACCTCTGTTTTTGGTAGCAAAAGACTTCAATTTTAGCACCTCTGTCTTTTGGTAACAACAGACTTTAAACTCTACATGGCCACAATTCTGTGTTGACAGTGAAAATGCTCCAAACTTCGTCCACGGTGATATGTTATCTGTCCACGGGATCAAGTGGCTTTGAGTTCTCACACTGTTATACTTCCAAATTTACCTCTTCTGCTCTGCTCTGCGTTTACAATGCTCAATGATGTTCAAACTGATATCCTTTAGCTCTGCTCCTGGTGATAATAATATCTCTGTCTTCAGAATGGAATACCGGCTACGGAATGAAGTTATGGAAAATGGTCACGGAATAGAGTAGTGGAGTGAGGTGGAGGGCTTGTATTAATGATTGAGGAGACGGCGGAGGATTTTACGACGGCAGAGGGAATCATCATCATTAAATGCTTTGGTTAAGAGACGTGGAAAATTCAAATGCTTTGGCCATTTCACCGCTTAAATGCTATCGGATATGAATTTTGAAATGGAATATTTTAATACAAAGTCTATAGAGGGTTTGTTGGTGTTTGATCAATAAAACAATTAAAACAACCTTTCGAATAATCCACAACTAAACTATGCTAAACTTTTATGAAATGCCATCGTAATTTAAATTTGTTACCTCTGCCCTTTATTTGATGTTTTTGTAGCCTTTGTCTTCTCTGCTCATCTTTGGAGGAATCTTTCACAATTTTTCTTGATGTTTTTTATTCATGAATTCACTGGATCACTTTGTTGTAATTCTGATGTCTGCTGGTTGATGCCTTCAGGGTTTATAGCTGCGAAAAGACTGTCGGGCTGCAGAAAGGCTGATCAGCTGCAGAATGTCCACTGAGCTGCAGAATGTTCCTGTAGAACACCTTAATCATGAAAATGGAATGTTTTTGGAGTATGGGTGAAATGTTATGTGGTATGCATGAAAATGGATGATGGATTATGATATGTATGAAGTGGATAAGTGGAATGGAATGGATTCGGTCCATTAAATGGAATGAAGGAACATAAGGGCTGTACTGCAATTCATGACATATTTTATTCACTTACAGCATGATATCAAATTTTGTGTTTTGACATGAAAATGAAATGGATGGAAGATGGAATGAAATGAATGAAATGTGGAATGGAGTCAGATGAAATGAATGATGGATGGAATGGAGTATGAATGGATAAGTGAATGGAGTTAGATGAAATGAATCATAAGCACTATGGAACTGAACTTATGATTTTTATAACAGCTGCTTAAAACAAAAATGGGAAAAGTTAGAGTGTCAGAGAGACTCTGATTTTCACCCTATCTTTTCTGTATAAACATGTCAATCAATGATTGGTTTTCATGCTTATACCTTTATTTTTTATTTTTATTTTTTATTATTATTTTTTTATTTTTATTTTTTTTCAAAAGAGAAATGCTTCAGAAAATTTAATCAAGTTGATGAAGAAGAGAGACTCTTCTTCATTAACTTCACATCATTGTCTTCTTAGAACTTCTTGACAAACTCTTCTCTTGAGAGTGGCTTGTGGTATAGCTTCAGTCTATGACCATTCACAAGAAAAGTGACCTCCTCTTCATCTATAGTTCTGATTTTTACTGCCCCATTATCAAAAATTCGAACAATTTCATATGGCCCAAGCCAATGTGTCTGAAATTTCCCTTGAAAATCCTTGAATTTTGAATCAAACAAGAGATCCCAGTCACCCTCTTTAAATTTCTTCTCCTTGATGTACTTGTCATGCCATCTAGCCCTTTGCTGTTGGACTAGACTTGTTTTCTGAACTGCATCTTGTCTGATCTCATCCAATTCATTAATTTGCTCCAGTCTATGCTTTTGTGCCTCCGTTAGATCAAGTCCTAGCTGAATTGCCATCTTGAATGTTTGAATTTGGAACTCTATAGGAAACAAAACTTGCTTCCCATAAACAAGCTCATAAGGAGTATGGCCTGTTGTGTTTCTCCATGTAGTTCTATAGGCCCACAAGGCTTCAGGAAGCCTATCTACCCAATCTCTTCTATGTAGATGAGCAGTCTTTGTTAGGATTCCTTCAATGACTTTATTAGTGGATTCCACTTGACCATTTGCTTGTGGATGATAAGGAGTAGATGTTCTATGTCTGATTTTGTAATTCTCCATCATTTGCTCCATTAGCCTTGATGTAAATTGAGCTCCTTGATCTGTAACAATTTCCCTTGGGACACCAAAACGAGTAAAAATATCCTCAAAAAGAAAAGTAACTACGGATGATTCATTAGCAACAAGTAATGGTTTAGCTTCTACCCACTTAGTAACATAATCAGTGCAAACTAATATGTATTTCTTTTGTCTTGATGGAGGACTAATAGGTCCTACAAAATCCAAGGCCCATTTTTCGAAAGGTTCAATGTGTACCTGAGGTTGTAATGGCATCTCACCTGAAGGAGAAGGTTTCCCTACCCTTTGGCAACTGTCACACCTTTTGACATACTCCCTTGCATCTTTAAACAAAGATGGCCAATAATATCCTAAATTAAGGATCTTATAGGCTGTCCTCCTATCTGCAAAGTGTCCGCCACAAGGTTCATCATGACATGCCTTGAGAATTTCAGGCATCTCATCTTCACGAACACACCTTCTAATAATCAAATCTGGACATGTCTTGTACAACTCGTTAGCGACCCATGAATATCTTGCACTATCATTAATGATTTTTCTTTTATCCCTTGCATTCATAATTGAAGGAAATTTTCCTGAAACTAAATAATTGGCAATATCAGCAAACCATGGAGTTTGAGTAGAGATTGAAAAAAGATATTCATCAGGAAATTGATCTTCAACCGGAGTGTCATCTTTGATATTTTGAATTCTAGACAGGAAGTCAGCCACAGTGTTTTGTTTTCCGGGCCTATCTAGAATAGTAATGTTGAATTCTTGCAATAATAACAACCATCTTATAACTCTACCATTAGTGATTGATTTATTCATTAAATATCTAATGGAAGAATGATCAGTGTGAATAAAAGTTTCATAGCCTGTTATATAGTGTCTAAATTTGTTTATGGCATGAACAACAGCTAAAAACTCTTTTTCAGTTACAGTATAGTTTAACTCTGCAGGAGTCAAATTTTTACTGATATAATAGATGGCATAGGGAATTAAATCTTTTTGTCCCAATACTGCTCCTAGAGCTGTATCGGAAGCATCTGTCGAGATATGAAAAGGTAACTTCCAGTTAGGTCCCCTTAATATAGGTGCTTCAGAAATTTTGGTTTTCGGGGTTTCAAAAGCTAACTGGCAATCAGAAGTCCACTTAAATTCACAATCTTTGGTGAGTAATTTGAAGAGAGGAGATGCTATTTTGGTGAAGTTTTCTATAAATCTCCGATAATACCCTATAAATCCTAGAAAACTTCTAACATCTTTTTGACAATTTGGAATGGATAGGTTAGAAATAACTTCAACTTTCGCCTCATCTACTCTAATCCCATCCCCTGAAATGTGGTGCCCTAAAAAAATACCTTCAGTGAACATCATAAAACATTTTTCATGACTAAGTGAAAGGTTTTCTTCTTGACATCTTTTTAAGACTTTTTCCAAGTTTTCTAAAGCCTCTTCAAATGTATCCCCATAAACTGTAAAATCATCCATGTACACCTCTACACAGTCATGTATCGGATCAGAAAAAATTCCTAATACTGCCCTTTGGAATGTTGCAGGTGCATTGCACAATCCAAATGGCAATACTCGGTAGGCATAGGTACCCCAAGGACAAGTAAATGTGGTTTTATCTTGGTCTTCAGGTGCTACTTGGATTTGATTGTAACCACTAAACCCATCTAGGAGTAGAAATTACTTTTACCTTAATGTATCTAATACTTGATCTATGAAAGGTAAGGGAAAATGGTCTTTAAGAGTAGCTTCTTCAGTTCTAAATAGTGTTCTTATTTCCTCCATTTTACTTTCCCAGCCTTTAATCCTTTAAAGAAGAAACTACCATTCTCTGAAATAGGATAGATGAAGTTATTTAACAATTTTGTAATTCTTCCTTAATAATTTCTAAGTTTGGATTCATGGGTCTTTGGCTGCTCAGTGGTGCATTGCCTCTCTCGATGATTGAGCCTAAAGTCTGGGACTATCCCTGTCAGTGTATTCCCATGCATATGCAGAAGAATGTCTCTGTAATACTATGACTAACTCTTCTTGTTGAGATTTTTCTAGGTTTTTGTTTATGTTCAAGGTTTTGCCTGGAAAAATTTCACTTGTAGAGCTGCCAAATTTGTCCATAGAATGAAGAGACATCTGCCTAGATGACAAAAACTCAATGTTGGATCCCTCTTGAAATGATTCATGTTTGTGTTCTGGAGAGGATTCAAAATTTTCTAGAGTATTCAGAATTTGATTATCTTCACTAATTTATGAAATTGTGAAGAGTGGTTGTAAATATTCTTCATCCTCTATCCATTGAGTGTCATCTAGATCTGTAATTGTCCTAGCTGGAGGATATAAAGTGAATTTCTTTGTTGAACTACCATCGGAAATATACATATCACCGGACCTACAACTAATAAAAGCATCAGCTGTAGCCAACCAAGGTCTTCCTAGTATAACAGGATGGCCTCCTAGATTATTCTTGGGTGTTAGGATCATAAAATCCACAGGGTACTCCCAAGAGTCTAGGGACACTGGAATGTCTTCTATTACCCCATCTGGTATGATCACAGATCTATCTGCTAATTGTAATAGTGTGGGTGTAAAGAGAAGATTAGGAAGTTTCAGTTTGTCCATGATTTGTCTACTCATGATATTTATTGCTGCCCCTAAGTCAATGAGTGTGTTTTGAATTTCAATTCCATTGATGTGAATTTTGACAACTGGATTTCCTGGGTCAAGGTACTTTGGAATAGTAATCTTACCCATCATAATGTCTTCTATTTGTCCTACCAGTTGAATTTTCTTGGTTTCTCTTATTCTTTTTCTTGTTGTCTTCATACTCAACTCCTTTATTGTTTTGGCTAAAATTGGGATTTCCTTGATGGCTTGAAATAATGGAATTTTAATGCAAACATTTCTCAATTCATCCAAGAAATCATAATTAGGCACCATTATTTGTTTTTCTACACCTTTATCAATTTGTAATCTTTCCGGAAAGGGGGGTATAGAAGTAGATGTGGATGGTTGCTCTAATACTGGATTTGGGCTTATTGGATCTTTTTGTTTCAGTTTTTCAATGTTTTGGCCTTGAAAGGATGTACCTTCCTCAAGACTTTTATTAACCCGTAGGGAGTCTTCCTCGGAATTATCTTGTTCTTGTATGATCACAGAAGGTTTCCTCTTCTCAAGTATCCTTCCAGACCTAAGTTGAACATCACTAAGGTCTAGAGGAGTAATTAAATAAGTTGGAAATTGTTGTCCTTCTATCATATATGTATTCTGAGGGTTCTTATTATTGGGGTTTGGTATGGGCTGAGCTGGCAATTGATTGGATTTTTGAGGAAATGGTAATGGAAGTGGTTGATTTTGATGTGGTTGGTTCTGATGATGTTGTTGAGGATTTTGTTGAAAATTTTGTTGAAGATTTTGAGGAAAATTTTGTTGAGGATTTGAGGATAAAAATGTGAATATGGTGGATAGGATGGTGGATACTGATAATATGGGGAGTATCTTCCATAGGGACTTTGTGTTCCTTGTGCCCAAGATTGAGATTGATTTTGAAATTGGGGCCAAGGTTGCTGCCAAGAATTCCAAGGTGGAGGTTGATTATACATTTGATCGTGGAATCCTTGTGTTTGGGGTCCCTGCCAAGGCCTTCTAGATACAAAATTGAGAGACTCTGTGGAATCTGTAGGAGTTTCCTCCTGAAAGACAGCTTTGAGACCAGGAAGAGAAGGACAATTCTTGGTCTTATACTATAAGGAACAAATAATACAGGGTTTCTACAACTTTTACATCTAGAGGACACTCTCTCGAGGCATGTTTATTCCTACATTTAAGGACAATAGATTGCCAGGAGCATCGGATTCAGCTTTTTCCTTGTTTTGTAACTTAAGGGTGTCTATATGTTCACTAAGACTCCCTAAGATGTCAGATTTGAAATCATCAAGAATATTTCCTATTTCTTCCCTACTTACTGTCCCAGAAGCAGACTTACTTGCCCTTGCAAGAGCAAGATCTCTTGGACCTTTTACAGTTTTAGATTTCCTTCTTGAAAGGTTGATACATAACTCATATATTTCAGGTAATGTGAGCTGTGATATATCCCCTTTTCCCATCATGTTAAGGATATCGAACCATTCATCCCTAATTTTTTTCAACAAAGAGCTTTTAAGGTGTCTTGATCTAAGTTTTCCATTTTTTCTCTTTTGATGTTGTAATGAAATCTCTCCAAAAAATATTCCAAGTTTTCATATTCTTTTTGTAACATCTTAAACACTTCCTCCCTATGATTGACTGGCATACAATAATCCAAATACCTCTCTAGAAATGCTTGTTTCATGTCTTCCCATGTTCTAATGGAACTACTGTTTAAACTCATAAACCACTTCAATGCTGCTCCTTTTAGAGTTGAAGTAAACAATTTCAATTTTTGAGCATCTTGAAGATAGTCATAAGTCCTACATAACACTTCAAATTCGAATAAGAAAGTTTCAGGATCCTCAGTTTTAAGTCCATAGAAGTTCGGAAGGACAGAAGGTGAAATGTTTTTCATGGTTGTATTGGTTTCTTCATCAAATATAGGGAACCCAAAAGAGCTTCCTATTCTACCTCTTCCTCCATCTGCACCTCTTCCTCCTTCTCCTCTACCTCTACCTCTACCTCTACCTCCTCCAAATAATGTGTGTTCTCCATTAACAACTCCTCCTCCTCCCTCTTCTGCCATGGTTGACTCTCCTGTGGAAGTAGAAAGGTTTGTATCCTCAACAAGAGTTTTTAGATCTTCTTCTATGGCAGGTTCAATGGATGAAGTGGAAGGTTTCTCTAATGGAATAGTTGACCTTAGATCCTCTAGAAGTCCAGGATCAGGAGAGGATGGAATATGGATATGAGTTGAAGGTGTACTAGCTCTGGATCTAGATGAAACAAGTGGTGTTCTAGAAATCAATCTTCTGCCTCTGCTGCTTATAAATCTTCCCCTTGAATCTCTCTCCCTACGCATAAATTTTTTTTTGGATGCTAAGAAACAAAAGTTACCTAGTTTTCACTTCCCCGGCAACGTCGCCAAAATGTTTGGTCTCAATCTAGTCTCCTAAATTGAGCTCATTTAATTGTCAACCAGGGTTGGTAAACTGTTGAAGTGAAGTGTACTGTATGTACCTAGGTTGCTTGTTTCCTAATGCGTTGTATGTGGTTTTGTGATGTTTTTGGTCTTTTGTGATGATTTGTGATGTTTTTGGTCTTTTGGTGTTTTATGTTCACAATGAAACTGCCTAGAAAACTAATGGAAAGAAGTTGGTGGTCAAAACAGAGTTAAATCTAATGTATGGAATGGCAAATGCAAATAGAAATACTGAAGCAAAATCTGAACTATGACTAAATAGAAACAAAAGCTTGATAATGACCTCTTAGGCAAATGACACAAACTAAACTTGAGAAATGATCACTAAATATGCAAGTTCTCTAACTAGACAGTTAAACACTAATTTTATCATGGTCCAACATTTTGTTCTAAGCTCATCTATTCCATGACTAATTCCTAGTTCTATTCCAATTTAATTGAATGTCACAGAACCTATACTCAAAGAGTTATTGGTTTCTTGTTCAAAGTAGTTCTTTTGAGGAAGAGCTCTGTTTTATGAAATGATGAGGAAATTACAGAGAGATTTCAGACCTTATAGTGATGTTGTCTTCTGTTCCTATGGCTATAGATCATTTGTAGATTTTATAACAAGAAGATGTTTGTGAATAATGAAGGCTGTCTTGTTAATCCTAACAACTAAAGTAATCTATTGTGCAATGGATGACAATTTGAATATGAGATGCAAGTGCAACGAGTTAATCTAAGAATGAACCTAAGATGCCACTAAACTAGAACAATGTTGAACGATAAGTCATCATCAAACTTGAAACAAAGTAACTGAACAGGAATTAAATGCAAATGAAACTCCGGAGCATTCTAACTAACATGCATTATTCTATCAAGTTACCTGATACGTAATTCATCATTAGTGATATTTTTGGAAGAGTTCATACTTGTGGAAGAGGTGAAACAATTCGAGTACATGGACTTGTATGCAATTGAAAGCAAATGGTAGAAAGCAAATTCAAAAACTGAATTGTGTATTTCTATACCTAAATATTTATGATGTCTTGAGCAAAAGCGTTTAAAACACGAATCAGTCGACCATGGCTGAAGCAAACAACTAAATCTTTCATTATCACGGTCATGTCTTGAACTTCTTAAGGATGTATTGGAAGAATTTCTTCTTGTGGAAGAGTGATTAGAACAAGTGTAACTGTGATAGTGAATAGCAAAAACTACAACTAGTTCCTACAGTACTATAGCTATTCATCATTCATCATTATAATCTGTTGGAAAAATGTCTTCTTGTGGAAGAACTGGAATGAATATAACTACAGTATCTAGTTAAAAACAAATACAAATTCAACTCCTATCCTACAATACCATAGTCATTAATCATTCATCATTTTAGTCTGTTGGAAGAGTGTCTTCTTGTGGAAGAACTAGAACGAATATGACGACAGTAGCTAGTTAAAAACAAATACAAATTCAACTCCTATCCTACAATACCATAGTCATTAAACATTCATCATTTTAGTCTGTTGGAAGAGTGTCTTCTTGTGGAAGAGCTAGAATGAATACGACTACAGTAGCTAAAACAAAACAACTACCAATTCAAATGCAGAACGTAAAGACAACTAGGAAAAACTTATCTAGTTTACGCTAAGGAAATCCGTTCAAGGGGCAGGGGCCCTCTACCACTTGACGGCATTCGACTTCACAATTAAATCACGCCTTCAAGATAATTTTGTCTGCTCCATTAACAATGCAATAGTCTTAACGTAATGTTCTGTGTCTTAAAATACGTAACACAGAGTTTACACCAAAATCTAGCAGCAAATCTACACAAAATTTCTAACTAAGCTCTCGGCCTATTCAAGAGTTTTTAAAGTAAATGCAAGTAACAATAATTACAATAATTTAGGAATGATGTCTTCCTAATCCAAATCATCTTAGGAGTCTTTAGGGTGGCTGCGTAAAAGAGAAAAGACACCTGGACTGTAACAGTCCTAGTAGGAGTCTTCTTTCACAAAATGTGTTCCCACGTGCATAACCGTACACAGAATTCATTTTTCACTCTTCCATGATGAGCAACAAAACATGTAGGCACGACGTGGATCATGCCCATATGCGTTTTTTCCTCAAGGAGCCACGGAACATACTCAAACATGAGGGTAGTTTAACGAATGCTTCGGTTAGCTACAGATGTACGCATTCTATGACTAGTTCGGTCAAGGAAATGCTTAACAATGGCAACAATCA
>JAXQQM020078622.1:0-15209 GCA_034641835.2 Pinus albicaulis | reverse complement strand
GAGCTGGAAGGTGAAAAATTGACCAAAAATTTATATGCGTAGCGCGAGAGAGCCATATGCGTAGCGTGTCTTTCAGCCTGCATTTGGGGCACTTCCTGACTAACAAATTGAGCTCATGATAGCTCGTTGGAAAGCCCTGGATGTTGGCTATCTAACCCAAGTGGAATTTCCCAATTCGGAGCTCATTTTCCCCTCCAAAACGTCATTCGCCCAGAAGTACTTCCTGCTGGTGCAAAAGGTGGCAGCGAGGTGGTTTTCATGGTGTTTTTGGGCCCTTTTATCATCCAGAACTTGATGAAATGCTTCATAAATATTGGAGCATGCATAAATTACCATGAAAAACCCAAAAATATAAATTTTTCCTCCAGCAAGTGTCCCAATCAAAAGCGAGCGCGTCGACGCGCTACTCGTATGGCTGAAAAATCTGTTTTGAGACCAAAATATTTCAAAATGACAAAAATTTCTCCAAATTTGGTCAAATTAGGAGCGAAGACCCTCCATCATGTATCATGCCCAGCCAACGAAACCTCAGCCAAAATCTAGAGTGGATCAGGCCTCTTTCGCCGTTTTAGTGCTGTGCTCAACCTCCTCTTCAGAATCTTCATTTTTGCTTTGCAGACATGCATGCGAGCCCAATAGCGATGTTTCATGTGACGAAGCATGTCTTTGTCTCGATTGGCCTTCGCCAACAATTTCTCCAGATGAATGTTAACATGCGTGAGGCAAGAATCTCGATCGGCCGGTGTCATATCACCAGGTCTCTTCCGGGCCAATTGTCGATCCTCACGGATTCGCCGCAGCTCTAACAGTGTGTGCTCATCCTCTAGTGTTTGTTGCGCTGCTCCAGGTAGTCTATCACCCACTGAGCCCTCTGCAATTTCTCTTTCAGCGTGTCATTCTCGGCCTTTTGCTCCTGGATGATCTCTTTCAGTTTCGAGCTAGGAGAGCTCGCATCAACATCAATGATCGTGAAATCAGTGTCCCGGCCTCCTGATGGGCCCTCATCATACATGGGCCTCTTGCCCCTATTCTGAAACTGTACCTGTGCTGAAGAAGAAGGCGAGACCCCTTCCACCCTTGGTGGAGATAATACTCACGTTGCTGATGAGGTCAACGAGACCCCTTCCACCCTGGGTGGAGATAGTACTCGTCGTGTCGCTGCAAATAAGGCCATGTGGCCTCGCTGGTATGTCACATACAATGGAGCAGTGATATGCTTGATCTCAGGAATGTCAGGCTGATGTAAAGGCTCTCTCTCATCATGAACTACCTCGAGAGGTGGCTGCGGCGCTGTAAATAAGTCACGAGAGATGAAATCCTCCCAAGTAATGCCCTGCTGTGTCAACTGATGTACCACTACGATCTTGATCAGCGCGTAATGATATATACTTCTATGCTGCTGTGCTGGGGTCTTCTTCTGTACAAAAATCACCATCCTCTCTATGTTGCGATACATGAAGTACGGAATGTTCATCATACGTACCCTCATGAAATGCATCAACAAACGGACATGGTACGCATAGAGACGTGAGAATCTGCCCTCGCAACTGAAATACCGAATGATGAGTTTCATCAATGGTGCAAACTCATCCTTCAGGAATCTGAAAGGAAAAACCCTGCTCAGGTGCCTCATATACCCAGGTTTGATGTATGGCTCATAATGGAATTTCTCTAACTGCTGACGTTTGTTCCATTCCTCTCCTATATTTGGTATGCCGGTGGCCTGAGCAATAGTCACTGGTGACAGAATGAAATCTACTCCGGCGAGGTTTACACGGCCATCATGTAAATGAAGAACAAATAGACGAGCTAGTTCACGATGATGCTGGGTTTGTGAAATCATCTCAAGTATTGGAAACATGACTGATGCTGAAAACAATCCATTGCAAGCGGGCAAGCCTGCAATTGAGCCAAAGAAGTAGGCTCCTCCCTGAGATGCTTACCACCTTTGCCACTTTTGTGAGACCTCCGTGGCACATTACCCTCTGCTGTGGAATCACTTTCATACTCCTGCTCATAAACTGAATCCGTCTCTGACATGGCTTTGAAAACAATATGTCTGCAATATGTATGTTGATATAGGTGTAGTGAAGTCAAAAGTTTCAATGAATGCTCAAAAACCAAATATGTTACATATGTACCACAGCATCATAGGAAAACAAGCCACAGTGGTAATAGCTCTGTTTAAGTGGATTGGCATAAAAACAGTCACTGCTTTGATCACAAAGGAATTTGACAAATGAGTAAAAAGTGTAATGTAGTGAGCAGCCTTTGTAACGCTGGCTAAAATTTGTCAAAGGGGAAAATGAGTATGAGACTGTGTTTGTCAATGGGAAATGGGAAACAATGTGACAATGACCATAGTGAAACAAATAGCAATGACAAAGGTAATATAATGGTGATGACAGTAGTGGTGAAATGACAAACTGAAAGCGTGAGGGCCGTGACACTTTGACAATAGATGCATAGGTATATATATCAACAATTCAAGCTGGGAAATTCTTCACAAGACCATCAACATGTATTCAAAACCCTAAGAAATGAATCTGCTATGAACATAGGGTTCACTTTTCTACACATCAAATACACTAATTTTCCCACTTTAAAAACACCACAATCTTGTTCAAAAATCACTGAGCAACCATTAAAAACCTACTTGCAAACTGGTTGTGCCGATTTGGTGTGAAACTGGACGCAAGGGCAAAAATTTTAGCTCTGAGACTGTATGGGTAGCGCGCCCACCCAACGCGTAGCGCGCTTCAAGTGCGTAGCGCCCGTGGTATTTAACACTGGCTGGTGATGTTATATGTGTAGCGTGCCCTATATGGGTAGTGCGCCTCCTCTGCGTGTAGCGCGCACCTCCAATGCCTGTCCACAACTTTGCAAAACACGATTTCGGCCTTCAACATCACCAGCTCGATTTCTTCCTTGAGGATTCGTGCAAATGAATTGTTTACCATGGTTTATATGTGAAAAAATATCTCATAAAATCAGATTTGATTTTAAATTTACTCCATGACCCACTTTTATAATGTTTGGCACTTTGTCATTCGATCACTTAATACAATACTGTTCCTTGGCTTTTTCATTACTTTTCTGAATCTTGGACTGATGATACCTTGTTGTTTTTTGCAGGGATTTGGCATTTGACTTTGGAAAAGATCAGAGGCTTGCTCTGAAACTTCTTATGGTGAAACAAATACAATTATTACAAAAAATGAAGTTTGACAATTTCTAGTTCCAAAATAGAGTTTTGGACTAGAAATGTCTTCAAATGTTTTTGATAATAAAAACGTGAAATAGAAATCTTTTGAAACCAACCTCATGGCCTGCGGGCTTTTATGACATGTATGCAAAGGACTGAAAACCCTAGACTCCAGGACTAAAGACTCTTTTTAACGAAACTAATCATTTATGATAATGAATGCAATGACTATGAACTTCAGTGATTTTTGAGGAATTTTAATTAGCCCTGCAGGTACAAGCATGAGGAAACACAAGACAACCAGACCCCCTCGTCAGTCAATGGCATGCCCCTAGCGAAATGCAACGAAGTGGAACGAGCGAGACACCTAAAAATGATATGCAAAAAGCGAACTGATCTCTGACGGAGGGCTGTAAGGACCGACTCTAACATTGGCTCCAATGGGGGATGGTGGCTCCGAGGAGATGCCAAGAACGGCAGATCTCTGGGGGAGTCAGACAGTGCCTTCATCCATTGGGCGATGGAGTCATTATTTCAACAGATAACACAAAACTTTTAATACATTTATTGACTGCAAACTTGACTGAAAAGCGACTGAAACTTGACCAAAACTAACTCGACTCTAAAACTGAAAAGACTGATAAAACTGACTTGAAAAACTTCAAACCAACCAACCTCCATCTCCAGAATTATAGCCTTCACTCCGGGCCCCAGACTGAAGATGAGAGATCAGTACACACTTGCAATAAAACAGAAGTAAAATGATATATACAATGATGATGAAATCAGCAGAAAATACTCAGAAGTGGTATCGCTTTAGCAGCCGACCATTGATCGGCCCTCCAGGACAATCATCTCCATTCATTTCCTTGAGAAGAAAGGTGTTTTGACCACGATACGCTGCAATATTAAAAGGACCCTTCCATAAGTTTTCAAATTTACCATGCTTTCCCTTATCTTCATTCCGAGCATCCCATTTCAAAACCACCTCATCCAACTGAAACTTATCTGCTTTTGCCTTTCTGTCGTAGATCTTCTTTATGCGCTCCTGCAACTTGAAAGTATTTTGAAATACCTCCTCCCGTGTCTGTTGTAAATGAATCATCTGATTAATCCTCCGCTGCATGGGATCTTCCTCACTACCAGCTTCCTGAAGCAATTTGACCACCGGGACAGCAAGCGAAGTAGGAAAAACCGTGTCTATCCCGTACACCAGCTCGAAAGGAGACATGCCAATAGACTTTTTCTGACTTACCCTATCAGCCCACAGTGCATTCACTAATTTCTTGTGCCAGCCCTTTTTGTTGATTTCCAGCAATTTCTTAATGATATTCACCAAGGACTTATTTGAAGATTCCTCCAAGCCATTTCCTTGCGGATGGTAGGCGGTTGAATGTCCCAAGCTGATATTGTACTTATAGCAAAATTCAACCATCCTCTTAGAATTGAAGGCCGCTGCATTATCTGTGATTATTTTACTAGGACACCTAAAACGTGACAGAATATTGTTTTCAAGAAAAGAGATAATTACCGTATCCGTGGCCTGTCGAGTGGGAATCGCCGCGATCCACTTTGTGAAGTAGTCCGTAGCTGTCAATATCCATCTATGCTGTCCGGAAGATGCTGGGTGAATTTCCCCGATGAAATCCAATCCCCACTGCTGGAATGGTGCACTAACTTCAATTGGTTTGAGAGGCAAAGGCTGTAGTTTCTGCTTCCCTTCGAAAATTTGGCATTCGTGACAATTCTTAACAGCCTTGTATACATCTGAAAACAAAGAAGGCCAATAGTAACCTGCCCTTAGGATCTTATTCGCTGTGGTTTTCCAAAACAAATGGCCGCCGCAGTCTCCTCTATGAAAGTCCTCCAAAACTCTTTTGGCTTCCTCCTCTACCAAACAATTCAACAAAATTCCACTAGGGTCTTTCCAATACAATGCAGAATTCAATATGCAAAATTTTGCAGCTCTCAACTTCAATGTTCTACTCTTATTTCTAGGCATCCCGGGAGGTGGAGATAAATTCTGAAGTACGTATAAGATGTCAGCATACCAAGGGGAAGAAACAAAAATATCAGATACCTGAACTGACGTACTCTCCTCATCTTCATCGGACATGGCAGCGATCAAATTTATATCTAGAGCATGCATATTTGTTTCAGCCATGAGCTTGGCGAGTCCTTGTCCTTTGATCAGCTTGGTCGGTTTAATCTCCACATCGTATTCTAACAACGCAGCGATCCACTTACCTCGTCTTCCTTCTGGATCTGCCTGTACCAAAACATCTTTAACTGCTACGTTAGGAACATATGCTATAATGTGGGAATGCAGTATATACACACGGAAGTATTTCAAGGCCTTTACAAGCGCAAGTGCTTGTTTCTCAATAATATTGTATTTCAATGCTCCGTCCCTTATAATCCGACTGAAAAAAGCAATGGGCTTCTCAACTCCATCCCTTTTCTGCATTAAAACAGCTGCCAAAGTGTGCTCAGAAGCAAACGAAAACAAAATGAAGTCCTGTGTGTAGTCCGAGCTGATTAAAATAGGGGCTGAAGAAAGAGCTAACTTTACCAAATTGAATGATTTCACCACCTCTTCTGTCCACTTTACCTGACTGTCCTTTTTCAGCATATTCGTGATTTCTCTAAGATGCTCAGCAAGATTTGGAATGAAACGACGCAGAAAATTCATTTTACCATTAAAGGACTGTATTTCTTTCTTGTTCCGGGGCTGCTCAATCTGCTGGATGGCTTCAACACGTGTAGGGTCAACACGGATGCCATCTTTCGATATGATGTGGCCAAGGAGCTTGCCTTCATCCATAGCAAAAAGGCTCTTTTTCGGATTCAGTGAAATGCCATATTTTCTGCACTTCTGGAAAACAACTTTCAAATGATATAAATGTTCCTCATCAGAATTTGAAAACACAGTTAAATCATCAAGGTAAACAACCAAAAATACATCTTTCTCGTTGGCGAAAGCCATGTCCATTGCACACTGAAAGGTGGCACCTGCATTCTTCAAAGCAAACGGCATTTTTGCATAATGAAACGTTCCCCATGGAGTGGTGAACGCAATCTTGTCACGATCATCTTCATGCACTAAAATTTGATTGTATCCTGAATAGCCGTCGAGTAGTGACATCCTTGATGCTCCAACTACTCGCTGCAATATATGGTCCATTTTTGGTAGCGGATAATTGTCTTTTAATGATACCTTATTCAAATTTCTGAAGTCAATACATAAACGGATCTCACCTGTTTTCTTTCTCACGGGCACCAAATTTGATATCCAATCTGAAAATCGGATAGGCACAATGATTCCTAACTTATACAACCTGTTTACCTCTTTTTCAATCGATGGTAGCAGCTTTGGATTGATTCTCCTTAACTTTTGACGAAAAGGCTTCTGATTTGGTTTAATGGGGATAGTATGCTGAATGATATTAGTATCATATGTTTTTAGATCTGAGTAATCCCACGCAAAAGCATCAGAAAATGAAGACAACAATTTCACATACTCTACCTTTACCTTTGGTGACAATGACTTTGATAACTTTACCATCTTGGGATTCTCAGCTGTCCCAATATTTACCTCTTCAACACCTTTTTCAGTCGGCCTCAATGTTGGTTTGCGGGCTACATCATCTTGGTCAAAGAGTTCCTCCAAAGGAATCAATCCCTTAGGAATGATGTTATCTTTAAGTTGCAGTACTTCCATTTGATTTATTTGTATATCATCATTACCATCATCATGTTTTGTATCTATGGAGGTGTCTTTAAACTTACCCTTATTCTGCAGAAAATCACTAATCTCCTCGTCATCCTGAAAGACTTGCCAACATCGCTGATTGTCTGGAATGGTGGGGCGGTGTTTCACATGAATCTCAAACTTGTTGCTGGAATTCATTGGAATTTTAAGATTGCTTACTGCCTTAGCAAGTCCATCAGCAACACCATTTTGTATGCGAGGCACACATGTCAAGGTATGATCAGAAAATAGCTTCAAAATATCTAAAACTGCATTACGGTAAGCCCTCATGCGAGGATGCTTGGCCTGAAACTCACCCTTAACCTGCTTTATCACCAACTCTGAATCACCATAGACTGCAATCCTTTTCGCTTTCAGCTTTCTAAGAATCTTAAGGCCAGCAATTAGAGCCTCATATTCCACTTCATTATTAGAACAGTCAAATGCTAGCTTGTAGGAACACACTCTCACATTGCTTGGAACCTTATCCGGAGCTGAAAATGGACTATGAATCCAAACACCAATTCCAGCACCGTCACTACCCACTGCGCCATCAAAATCCATGGTCCAAAGACCATCTTCATCGTCCTCTAAATGCTGAAATTGAGCCAGCTCTGTTTTTTCTGTTTGCTGCCCATTGTCTTTAGTTGATTGCTCCACAGTAGCTTGTTTTTCTCTTCTTTCTTTTTGCAGAACTTCTCTAAAATTCTCAGTGATTTCTGGTATATCTTCCGCCTGAACTAATTGACTATCTATATCATTAAAACTATCAGCAAGCAACACAAACGATTCTAAGTCGGTATGTACATAATTTACAGGATGATTGATTGGCTTCTCTTTGCTGGTTATCATGTATTTCATCTTCTGCTCTCGATATAACTTTCTCATTTGACCAAAGACTGGAATTGTCGCATAAGAGAAATCTAACTGAAGTGTGCCTTTCAACTTTGCCCCCCAAGATCTTGAAAGGAGCATCCCAAATCGCGGAGGAATGTCCGCCGCAACCACATCCATCAAGACATTCTTCGTTGGAATTTGATCTAAGCTTACAACCAAATATTTGATGAGTCCTATACACCTCACACGGCTGGAATCAAATGAATACAAATCATGATATTTTCTTGTAATGTCTAGTCCCAACTTTTCCATGATCGCCTTTGGCATCAAATTGTGCGAAGCACCCGAATCGAACATGGCATTGTGCAATACATATTCATGCAACCTCAAACTAATATAAAAGGGAGGAACATCACTGTCAGGGGACTCACCATCTAATGCAGGCCCAAATATCAATTCTAGATGATCATCTTCAACATTTACCGTGTCAAACATTGGATCAAAATTCAAAATTTTGGAGACTTGACCACGGTAGCTGCTGTTCTTCATGATTTCTGTCAAAGGAATAGATATTTTTAATTTGGAAATTTAATTTTCCAAACTAAATGCTGAAACTCTTTCGACTTCTTTGACTGGAAATTCCTTCTTTTCAGCCTTATCCTTCATTATACTTGACTGATTTACCTTTTCTGCTGATGATACTTTACTAGCTGCGGGATCAATTGTCTCTTTTCCTTTCTTCTGTGGTATGGGTGAATCCGTCTTCGGTGCTGAAGCCTCTTTTCTTTTCTGAATTGGATTTATGGGCACATCTCGGTTTCTCAATGAGTATTGCTTCTGTTGAGCGGACAAAGCATTCAGATATCCTCTTTGGTAATCATCCGATTCTTCCTCTAAATCTGCATCATTTGCTAAAATGAAATCCTCGTCTTTCTGTGCAGCTGAAATTTCTCCATATTCTTCATCCTCAGTGATGTAAATGGGCAGATCGTCGAGAGTAAAGAAGTGGTTTTGCTCACCTACTACATCATCATCATCGTCTGAATCTTGACTCACAAAATTCTGCAAAAGAGGAGTTTTAATCTGCTGCTGGGCTGTCGGCTCTTGTGCTCTCTGTTCACGCTGCTTAATTCTGAACTGTGGCTGCTGCTGGCCACGGTAGTTTGGATTACGAATCTGCGTTTCTGGTTTATCAAGGTTCATTCTTTTGAACATTTTTTCCATCTCACGAAGCCAGGGCGGTTCTGATGCAGATGTGGAAGGCTCTTCCTTTATAGTCACTCTTTTCTCTGCTTTCAACCGTGCTCTCTTATCGTTCAGATTCGCCTCAACACTAACGACAATCTTCTGCATATCTTCTAAGGTAGGCGGATCTCTGTCACGTAGCGAATAAGCCATCTCCGGATCAAAACCATCCGGGAATTTAAGAAGAGCTGACTTTTTAGACGGTCTTAAGTCATCTGGAATTGCATTATACACTGTATTGAATCTGATAATATAATCCTGAACGGACTCACTAGGATTACGCTTGATGCTGGTATACTCTGAAGTGATTTGCAGCGGATCTTTTTTCATCTCCCATCGATATAAAAACTGATCTTGAAGTTCCTTTAATGTGTTGATACTTCTGGCCTGTAAAGCTCTGAACCATTTACAAACCTCTCCTCCAAAAGTCTGGGCAAACAATCTCATTGAAACATTTTTTGCATCAACTTCATGCAGATCCAAAAAGTCTGTCATTCAGACAATATGCTGCTGAGCGGATATACTCTGTGGTGTGCCATCGAATATAGGAATCTTACTCTGATAATCAGCAAGCATACGATCCAAATTTGCAGGTAAAGCAAGAGGTGCAAATCTGGCAGCCATGACTCTTGGCGGATTTATAATCTGCTGTCTCGGAGAAACAGGAGGAATGGGAGCAGTAGGTGAACGAGGTGTATGCGGTGGAGACAGAGGAGAAACTACTGCTGATTGTTGATCATAAATCTCAGGCTGAACGAGAATGGTAGGGATAAAGGAAGGTTCAGTGGGAATCCGTGAACTAGACGCAACTTCAGACGGTCCAAGAGTTTGTGAAGCAGATTCAATGAATTCGGGAATGTTGGTAGCCACGATGGAATTTTGTAGATTCAGAATATAATTGTCGATAGATCTATTTGCTTGCTCAACTTCTAAATACTTGATGAACTCAGGATTGATAACGGTAGAACCAGTGGCACTTTCGGATTTGGTTTCAAACAATGATAACTCAAACTGATCGTCAAACTCAATATCATCAATGTATTCAAAAACAGTGGGGTCTGAGTGAGATTTGACCAAAGGAACAATAGGAGCTTCTCGATGGAAAATTTTTGGGATTAGATTGGGGTTTTCATATACTGGAGGCGGATTTGGATCAAGATTTGATCTGGTATGCCTTCTTGAAGCCAGTGTATTGATCTACTTTGGAAAATTTTCAAGGAACACAATCAATTATCTTCAGCCTTTCGACTTCTAGACTCAATCATCCAAAGGTCTAGAACGAACAAGTATACTGGGGTGATTTGTAAATCAAGTGTTGCATTCACAAGCTTACCGGAGATCGACTGAAGTAGCGTTTATCTACTTCCGCTTATGCATGGCAAAAGCGTTTCGAAAGCTACCTGGCGTGACTTCAGACTCCGTCTAAGACTCATGAAACAAACACATCAACAAGAAAACCATTGAGATTTTTCCCCAGTATGGTCGCCACTATGTTAGCGCTCAAATCTACCTTAGGCTGAAATAAGGTAAAACTCAAGGCTACATCAAACCACGCTCAGCCTCGTAGCTAGCCCTACGAGGACAGGAGAGGGCTCTCTCCGGGTCTATCTAGGCAAAAGGTCTTCAAAGGGGCTGAGATGACTTATAACGAATACTAATTTTAGGCTAGTAAAGAGATAGGAAAGTTTGATTTTGATTTTTGGGTTTTTGTTGGAGAAATGGGAAAAAACAATTTTTGGGTCCGGGGATAAGGCCAGATCTTTGCAGAATTCGAGTTGGGGCGAGGTAGGCAGTAGTCTTAATGCTTTTTGATTAAGTGTATGGATGGATCAGAATGAAAAGGAGCTGAAGAGGGAAAGGGAGAACATGGATCCTCTCCAAACAGGCGAAAACATGTAAAACTAAACAAATTTAAAGGCAGAGCACTGGAAACAATGGATTCAACCTCATTTACTCATTCATTTAGTTTCAGAAGCATAAGAAGGGAATGGCATACATAAAACATGAAAGAACTTACAATAAACTGAGAGAAAACACCATCAAGAACTGAAAGCCACAAGAATCCCAACAGGTGCTGCAAAACCTCTGATCTTTCCTTAGCCAAAATATGAAAATATGTACAATAGTGTGCCAAAGTTTTCCCAAGAGTCCAACCTATCCAACCTCTGAAAAGGATTGAGAAATTACATCATATAGAGCATCCTAACCCCTTCCCATGCCTCTAGGGGTCGAATTCCTCCTTCTAGGAGCAGTTCCAACTAATTCTAAACAAAGAACTAGAATATAGGCATCTAAACAACTTGCCTCTAAAAGGGAGGAAACTGATTCTTACATCTGATTTTTACTTTTTTAAGAGTGAATCATCTAGAATAGGTAAAAGTGAGTCAAAGTTACATGCCAACCATCAATTTACATCATGATAACTCAAAAATTTCATCCACAAGCAAAATTGGTTCAACTGGCCGAAATTCTGAGCTGGAAGGTGAAAAATTGACCAAAAATCCATATGCGTAGCGCGCCTGAGCCATATGCGTAGCGCGTCTTTCAGCCTGATTTTGGGGCACTTCCCGGCATCCAAATTGAGCTCATGATAGCTCGTTGGAAAGCCCTGGATGTTGGCTATCCAACCCAAGTGTAATTTCCCAATTTGGAGCTCATTTTCCCCTCAAAAACTTCATTCTCCCAGAAGTACTTCCTGCTGGTGCAAAAGGTGGCAGCAAGGTGGTTTTCATGGTGTTTTTGGGCCCTTTGATCATCCAGAACTTAATGAAATGCTTCAGAAATACTGGAGCATGCATAACTTACCATGAAAAACCCAGAAATATAAATTTTTCCTTCAGCAAGTGTCCCAATCATAAGCGAGCGCGTCGACGTGCTACTCGTATAGCTGAAAAATCTGTTTTGAGACCAAAATATTTCAAAATGACAAAAATTTCTCTGAATTTGCTCAAATTCGGAGCAAAGACCCTCCATCATGTATCATGCCCAGCCAACGAAGCCTCGGCCAAAATCCGGAGTGGATCAGGCCTCTTCCGCCGTTTTAGTGCACTGCTCAACCTCCTCTTCAGAATTTTCATTTTTGCTTTGCAGACGTGCATGCGGGCCCAATAATGACCTTTCATGTGACGAAGCATGTCTTTGTCTCTATTGGCCTTTGCCAACAACTTCTCCAGATGAATTTTAACATGCGTGAGGCAAGAATCTCGATCAGCCGGTGTCATATCACCAGGTCTCTTCCGGGCCAATTGTCGATCCTCACGGATTCGCCGCAGCTCTAACAGTGTGTGCTCATCCTCTAGCTGTTTGTTGCGCTGCTCCAGGTAGTCTATCACCCACTGAGCCCTCTGCAATTTCTCTTTCAGTGTGTCATTCTCGGCCTTTTTTCTCCTGGATGATCTCTTTCAGTTTCGAGCTAGGAGAGCTCGCATCAACATCAATGATCGTGAAATCAGTGTCCCGGCCTCCTGATGGGCCCTCATCATGCATAGGCCTCTTGCCTCTGTCCTGGATCTGTACCTGTGCTGAAGAAGAAGGTGAGACCCCTTCCACATCATGTGGAGATAATACTCGCTCTGCTGATGGAGTCAACGAGACCCCTTCCACCCCAGGTGGAGATAGTACTCGTCGTGTAGCTGCAAATAAGGCCCGTGGCCTCGCTGGTATGTCACATACAATGGAGCACTGATATGCTCGATCTCAGGGATGTACGGCTGATGTAAGGGCTCTCTCTCATCATGAACTACCTCGGGAGGCGACTGTGGCACTGTGAAGAAGTCACGGGAGATGAAATCCTCCCAAGTAATGCCCTGCTGTGTCAACTGATGTACCACTACGATCTTGATCAGCGCGTAATGATATATACTTCTATGCTGCTGTGCTCGGGTCTTCTTCTGTACAAAAATCATCATCCTCTCTATGTTGCGATACATGAAGTATGGAATGTTCATCATACGTACCCTCGTGAAATGCATCAACAAATGGACATGGTACGCATAGAGACGCGAGAATCTGCCCTCGCAACTGAAATACCGAATGATGAGTTTCATCAGTGGTGCAAACTCATCCTTCAGGAATCTGAAAGGAAAAACCCTACTCAAGTGCCTCATATACCCAGGTTTGATGTATGGCTCATAGTGGAATTTCTCCAACTGCTGACGTTTGTTCCATTCCTCTCCTATATTTGGTATGCCGGTGGCCTGAGCAATAGTCACTGGTGACAGAATGAAATCTACTCCAGCGAGGTTTACACGGCCATCATGTAAATGTAGAACAAATAGACGAGCTAGTTCACGATGATGCTGGGTTTGTGAAATCATCTCACAGTATTGGAAACATGACTGACGCTGAAAACAATCCATTGCAAGCGGGCAAGCCTGCAACTGAGCCAAAGAAGTAGGCTCCTCCCTGAGATGCTTACCACCTTTTCCACTTTTGTGAGACCTCCGTGGCACATT
Organism: Pinus albicaulis; assembly: GCA_034641835.2. NCBI lineage: Eukaryota > Viridiplantae > Streptophyta > Pinopsida > Pinales > Pinaceae > Pinus > Pinus albicaulis. The sequence goes on along the minus strand of JAXQQM020078622.1, from coordinate 1,717 downwards.
ACCCTCTGCTATGGAATCACTGTCATACTCCTGCTCATAAACTGAATCCGTCTCTGACATGGCTTTGAAAACAAGATGTCTGCAATATGTATGTTGATATAGGTGTAGTGAAGTCAAAAGTTTCAATGTATTCTCAAAATCCAAATATGTTGCATATGTACCAAAGCATCATAAGAAAATAAGTCACAGTGGTAATAGCTCTGTTTAAGTGGATTGGCATAAAAACAGTCACTGCTTTGATCACAAGGGAATTTGACAAATGAGTAGAAAGTGTAATGTAGTGTGCAGCCTTTGTAATGCTGACTAAAATTTGTCAAAGGGGAAAATGAGTATGAGACTGTGTTTGTCAATGGGAAATGGGAAACAATGTGACAATGACCACAGTGAAATAAATAGCAATGACAGTGGTAATATAATGGCGATGACAGCAGTGGTGAAATGAAAAACTGAGAGCGTGAGGGCAGTGACACTTTGACAGTAGATGCATAGGTATATATATATCAACAATACAAGCTGGGAAATTCTTCACAAGACCATCAACATGTATTCAAAACCCTAAGAAAGGAATCTGCTATGAACAAAGGGTTACACCTCTCCACATCAAACACACTAATTTTCCCACTTTAAAAACACCACAATCCTGTTCAAAAATCATTGAACAATGATGGAGAACCTACTTGGAAACTGATTGTGCTGATTTGGTGTGAAACTGGATGCAAGGGCAAAATTTTTAGCTCTGAGACTGTATGGGTAGCGCGCCTACCCAACGCGTAGCGCGCAGCAAGTGCGTAGCGCCCGTGGTTTTTAACACTGGATGGGGATGTTATATGCGTAGCGCGCCCTATATGGGTAGCGCGCCTCCTATGCGCGTAGCGCGCACCTCCAATGCCTGTCCACAACTTTGCAAAACACGGTTTCAGCCTTCAACATCAACAGCTCGATTTCTGCCTTGAGGATTTGTGCAAATGAATTGTTTACCATGGTTTATATGTGAAGAAAAATATCTCATAAAATCAGATTTGATTTTAAATTTACTCCATGACCCACTTTTATAATGTTTGGCACTTTGTCATTCGATCACTTAATACAATGTTGTTCTTTGGCTTTTCTTTGCTTTTTCTGAGTCTTGGACTGATGATACTTGGTTGTTTTTTGCAGGTATTTGGCATTTGGCTTGGGCAAATATCAGAGGCTTGCTCTGAAACTTCTTATGGTGAAATAAATACAATTATTACAAAAAATGAAGTTTGACAATTTCTAGTTCCAAAACAAAGTTTTGGACTAGAAATGTCTTCAAATGTTTTTGATAATAAAAACGTGAAATAGAAATCTTTGAAACCAACTTCATGGCCTGCGGGCTTTTATTACATGTATGCAAAGGACTGAAAACCCTAGACTCTAGGACTAAAGACTCTTTTTAACGAAACTAATCACAATGAATGCAATGACCATGAAGTTAAGTGATTTTTGAGGAATTTTAATTAGCCCTGCAGGTACAAGCATGAGGAAACACAAGACAACCAGACCCCCTCGTCAGTCAATGGCATGCTCCTACCGAAATGCAACGAAGTGGAACGAGCGAGACACCTAAGAATGATATGCAAAAAGCGAACTGATCTCTGACGGAGGGCTGTAAGGACCGACTTCAACACTCCCCACTATGATGGGGCATCGTTCGACGGTGTCTCGGAAAGAATTCCAAGTTGGTACGGCCGAG
>JAXQQM020063629.1:0-53903 GCA_034641835.2 Pinus albicaulis | reverse complement strand
TTGGTGACGTTTATTTTTTGGTGATGAAGGCTCTTTTGACCCTCACCAATGAGCTTATGGTGACATTTTTCGCCCCTCACCAATTTCCTTTTTTCTTGTAGTGAACATTCATATTTAAACCAAGAACCAATGTGTGTTAAGACTTAACATAGTTCCATATTGTTGTAATAATCTCCTTTGTTTAATGATTGGAAAGGTTAAAAAGAGTCTGTACGTTGCTAATAATGAACATTTCTAACCGACCATGGTGAAGCTTTGGTAGGTATATTTTATGTGTTGGTAGATAGTGAATTTTTTTTTTTACTGATCAATGTATTTAAGGGTGAAAGTGACAATATTCCAAAAAATTAAAATTGAAATCCAGTTTTCCTCCCTTTTTCAGTCATGATTTTTTTGGTCAAAAAGTTTTATTTTAAAAATTCTATATTAAAAATTCTATAAAATAGATATTCAAAAAAATGTAAAATTGAAATCCAGTTTTCCTCCCCTTTTCAGTCATTATTTTCTTGGTCAAAAAGTTTTATTTCAAAAATTATATATTAAAAATTCTATAAGGATAAAATGTAAAGATTACATTGAAATACATCTTAGCTTTTCAAAGAAGAGATGCCATTTTATCATTAAATAATATTATATAAAAAATAATAGAAGAAATAAATTGATTTTATGTAAAAAATAAATAAAAATATAAATAATTTATATTTGTAAATTAGTGAATTTGATGCTATCTATGTATGAGATGATGATGATTAATATTAGCTAAGATCAACGTGGTTTACCAGACTTCAAGAAAAAGAAGAAGTCTAATTGTTATTCTTAAAAATCTTGTTTCAGTGATGTGGAATTGAGAACCGATGTGAGCAAGAGCAAGACAATTTAAAATCTTGGGAGTAGACCACCTTCGAAGCTAATGAAAATTAGATCTTGCAATGCTCATTTTCTTCTTAGTACTCGTGTGTTTGTGTGTGTGTGTGTGTGTGTGTGTGTGTATATATAATGGATCTATATTGGATCTTAATGTATATGAATTTGTTGTATTGTAACAACTGGTTTAAGTGTTAACTAGTTGTTATGTTATTTATTTTAAAGAGACTAAAACAATTATTTATTTTGAGAAATGGATTGCATGATGAACTTAAATTAATTATGTTTGTTTAAGTAAAATTTAATTATGGAATACTGGTTCCATAAAAAGTTAAAAGACAGATGATAAAAAGTATTCCAAGAACTGAGAATTGGTTGAATAGAAAAAATTTAAAGACACTTACCTTTCCTCTAGGGATAAAAGGATATCCCAGTGAGGAAAAGGGGTTCTGTCCCATGGAAAAAAATAAGAGGAACAAAGTGAAAATATTTCATGAGCTGGTGGTGACCAGTGGAAAGCACTCAGTGTTCCTACACCCTTGAAAGGGAGAATACTGGACCAGGGGTCTTGAGGTCTCTTCTGGGTTACCTGTCAACCTACTCATCTCGGGTGTGGAGCACGGGAGGAGATGAGGACGTAATTGCCTCTCTCATGGTAGGGAGGACATAATCAACAAATAATGGAAAGAGATAAGTATACAGACGGAAGGAATAGGTAAGAACTGAAAAGTTTGTTCTTTAGATAAATTTCTTGAACATAGGAATGTTTAGATATACTTCCTTAATATGGAAATATTTAGACAGATTACTTTTAACATAGAAAAGTTTTCTGGAAAATTAAATGAAGAAATTGGTACTGGAAATGTAGAGTTAAATAGTATTACATGTTCTCTGGAAAATATGCCAGACACTACAGTAGAATCTGTTAAATATGTGAGGTCTGTGTAATAGAAATATATGCTAAAGACATAATCTAAATTTCGTGAAAATTAGTGTGTACATAACACTAAATACCATGTTAAATAAATATAGAAGTAAACAACCTAGTAATATCGCCCACGTCAACCACGAGTTCATGCCCAGGGTCGAAAGTCCGAACCCCAGAACTGGTCATTGACCGATATTCTATGATAATCTCAGACATTGGGATGTAGTGTAAAACTTTGCCTTCAGGTTGTCCAGACAACTTAACTAAAAAACAAAGAACTGGAATGGTAAAAAAGATTAAAAAAAATAAAAAATCCTGTATGCAATAGGGAACCCAAATATGAAGAAAATTCCATAACGAGAGTAACATGCGAAGTTGGGTTACACTTTTTTCCCTTTTTTGAAAAAAAAATCATTTTTTTTCTGTTCTTCAGCTTTCTGCAAGACAAAATGATTTTTCTGCTTAAAATTTCATGTTGTGATAAAAATAAAAGTTGTCAAAAATTTTATTAGCTTTCTATTACTTATTTTTTGAAATTTTTTATAAACATTTGATATGTCAACTTAGCGTTACTTTGAGTGTGTGTTTTTTAACAATCAAAGGATTCATAAGAGGTCATGCTAATACACACTGTTGTATTCTTTGAAACTTTGTGTTTTTGAGAAAAAAAAATGTGTTACAACAATCTAGACATAGTCTACTTCGGTTTCGTTATATTTACAAAGCCAACTGATGCATATCATAATTACTAGAATTTTTTGAATTGATCCAATATGAAAAAACTGCATATTTTGAATATGTTTCGCAACACACGAAATTTCTTAACATATAAGTTATAAATTAAAAATATAAAAACTACCCATTACAGATGACAGACCAATGTAATGCACCATAATTTTTTCAATTTATTTTACAGTCTATTTTGGAAGATACGGAATATTGATTTCACTGAATCATAATGACCTTTAGAAATTTTTTGCACCCATTTTATTACAAAATTAATTAAAATTAGTAAATATTTATGAAATTCCATAAAATTTATGTTTCCTGAAAGTAGATTGAATTCTGAAAATGCTTGACTTGGTTCCGACAGTTAATTCAGAATGTTTCATGGAGTTTAATCGGTCCAAAGTTGAAGATATGTATTCAGAACTTGGCTCTACATAATTTCAGACGTGTTAGTTCATCCGAAATCTTAAAAAAACTTCGAACGAATTTTTTTTTGCGCCGACAGCCTGTCAAGTCTAACGACATAAAATTTCGGCCGAAATTTTACCTAACTTTCCGTCAGCAAGAAAATACAACGAAGCCCCTCCAAAAAAACATTTCGTGGCAATATAAATTGACGTAAAAGCATTCATCATTTTCGCATAATTTCGCACATTCGGTCTGATTTTGCAAAAGTCTTGGTCTGATTTTGCTTAGGATTGTTTTGGGTTTAAAGACTTTTCTTGGAGGTATATTCAAAGGACATTTTTGTTGAGGATTGTTTTGGGTTTAAGGAATTTTCTTGGAGGTACATTCAAAGGACACTTATGCAAAGGATTGTTTTGGGTTTAATGAATTTTCTTGGAGGTACATTCAAAGGATATTTTTGCAAATGAATTTTTTGGGTTTAAGGAATTTTCTTGTAGGTACATTCAAAGGACATTTCTTGGAGGTATGTGATATATTTTTTGGATGTCTTTGGGCTTCATTTTTTTTAAGATATTTTTTTTTTAGAGGATTTGGGCTTAATTTTCATTGTTTATTTTTCTAAGGTATTTTGTTTTTAGAAGTTTTGGGCTTAATTTTCATTAGTTTTTTTTTAAATATTATTTTTTTAGAAATTTTGGGCTTAATTTTCAAAGGACATTTTTTGGATGTATTTTTTTTCGAGGGTTTTGGGATTAATTTCAAAAAAATATTTTTTGGTTCTAAGGTATTTTGTTTTTAGAAGTTTTGGGCTTAATTTTCATTGTTTTTAGAGGTTTAGGGCTTAATTTACAAACGACTCTTTTTATGCTTAATTTCGAAAGGGCTCTTTTTAGGCTTAGTATTCAAAGGGCATTTTTTGGAGGTATTTTTTAAAGTGATATTTTTGAAGAAGTTGGAATTAGTTTTCAATGGACATTTTTTGGAGGTATTTTTTGAAGTAACATTTTTTTAGAGTACGTGTCTTGGGTTGAAGTAAATCTTTTATAATGATTTTTTAAAATGAGTTTTTGTCTAACTTTTTAAATGAAAGTTTTTCTAGGACTTGGAAGGAAATATTTTCAGCTTCATTTCATTTTTATAAGGCATTTTTTCTCGGATTTTTAAAAGTAAGTGTTTTGGATTGAAGTATGTATTTTTTGGAAAATTTTTAAAATGAGTTTTTTTTTTTTTAAATTAAATATTTTGTTATGTTTTTTTAATTGAGTTTTTGTCTAAATTTTTGAAGGAAATTTTTTGAACTTCATACTCTATTATCATAGGAAATAGAAGGAATTGCACGAGAAAATATAATCGAAAAAGAGACCCTGAGGAGTGTAGAGAAGGGACAAGAGAATCTAGCAAAATAAAGAGAGAAGCACTCTAAAATGTTGAAGGATAATCAACCTCAACTAGAAGTTGAAGCAGGTATGTAAATGTAAATATTATGAATTTGATATTTAAAATTTTCGTAGTGTAAAATGTGAAGCTTAATTTTTGTTTGATGAAGTAATTTGAAAAATATTTTGCAATGTAAACAGAGAGAGATACTCCTCAAAACACTGATGATGAGATAAAAAATTTTGAAAGAGAAAGTGAAAGAGATATTGAACCAATGATTCAAGATGGTGAAAATGTTGAAAGAAATTCAAGTGAAGAAATTGAACCACAATGTGTGTGTGTGTATATATATATATATATATATATATATATATATATATATATATATGTTGAACACATGCACGTATTATTGAAATTATACATATTTATTAATTTAGTTATTTATTGAATATGTAAACTTATTATGTACTATTCATTCATTGCTGCATGTATGAAATCAATGACGAAGGTGATGGAGATGAAGGCAGAGAAATTGACACTAACACATATGGAGATAAAAGAGTTTATCAAGTTATACGATATCATGTTAAACGCTTTTTTGATATGTAATTGATAAAGGAAAATGTGACACTTGAAGCCCAAATGTTGAAAGGTCTCCTATATTTAAGGAAATTAAAAGAAGCTATGACTTTATTGGGTATTCGAAAATCAACAAAAGACAAAAAAATGAAGTAAAATGTGATACAAAATATAAATAGTGTTATAAATTCAATTAGAAGACCTACACAAAAAGATGTTTTAGTTGTACCTAGAGCAATACATATGGCAGTGGTTTCATCAAGTACTAAAGAGAATGGCTTCATAAAATCTATGGCATGAGCATTAGCAACCTCACGAAAAACTTTGCACAAACATCGGAAGTTTCGTTTGCAAATAGATGTAAATGATGAACTCGCTTGTTGGAGAGCTATTTGTAGGAAACCATACAAATATAGATAAGGAGAAAATGTTAAAAAAACAATATATGAATATTGGAAGAAAATTTCACATGTTTCACCAAATGTAAATAATGTGATGTGAAGAAGAATAGTACGCAATCAGTATGAGGAACATGAAAAAAATTCTTGGACACCACTCAAATATATTTTTTCAATAGGTTCAAAGAAGAGAATCGTGAAATTCATGTCTCAATCAGTGCTTTTGTTCAACAAAAACCATGGTATGTAAAACCTATCACCGTATGTGACACTTGTTTTTGTCGTTATCATGCGGAATTTCAGTTATATTATGATACATTTCTTAATTTTTGTAGAAATTTTTTGAAAGATTCACCTCCTCCTTCCACTATCCATGATTTGATATCTCAAATTCTATGTGGAAGAGAAATACGAAAAGAAATGTGTTGGTGGTAAAAAATGCGATGATTGTGGAAATTTTACTAAATTTCAAGACAAATATCGTACTAATATAAATGATCAATCATTGTAGAACATGAAAGTGAAATGGAAGATATATGGATATATCCATACATTGATTCAAGGTTCAAATAGTGCTAAAAGAAATGAATTACAAGAAGAAGAAATTTTTGTGATAGATTTTTTTAGAAAGTTTGAGGTAGAAATTTATAAATATAGCAAGCATTCCCACAAAGATCGATGGCAAGAATTGCAATTAAAAAAAATCCCGTGAAGTTTTTCCACCATGGACCATTTTGTCAGTAATTGATTTCGTAGAAAACTACACATTTGTTCCACAAAAATAAATTCATAGTGAATACTATCATTCTGACAAAGTCTCCATGCTCGTCCATATTCTATATATACATATTGAACAAAACATCCATCGTATAAAAAGCACCAGTGAAAATTGGCATGTTATTAAAGAGTATCACTTTTATATCAGTGACGATCGTACACATGATACGTATTTTCTACAAAACTTTTTTGGAAAGATTTATGACTCCTTGAAAAGTCGTGGAATAAAAATCGATGAACATTGGATAATGTCAGATGGATGTGCAGGTCAATTCAAATCTTGACGGTCATTCTTTTGGTTGTGTTGTCTTCATAAGAAAACCAGCATTAAACATTGTTGGAATTTCTTTGAGACTGGCCATAGGAAAGGAGAACATGACGGTGCAAGGGCATGCATAAAACGAGCACTTCAAAGATATCAAATGAACCTCTCTGCAAACTTACTTGTGGAAGCTAAAGAAGTTGTTCAATGCTGCATAGCTGCTCTAAGCCATGAGACTAACCGATCAAGGGAAGTGTGAAGGTTCATTCAATTTAATTTTTATTGGATATCCAATTTTAAACAATGTACATTTATCACAATAGTTATCTTTGATGTTATTTTGATATCATATTTACATTCTTATTTGAATTTTCCATAGATAGTTTTTTTTTGCATATTGGGATCGAAGATGTAGATAGAACAACTGGAAATGACATTGAAACAATAAAAGGGACTCAAAAATTTCATTCAATTAAAACAAAGTTTTCCACAAATGTGTTTGCATTGGATAAAAGAAAATATTCTTGTTTTTGTCATGTTTGCATAGACAAAACAGAATCCAATGATTTTTGTGAAAACGAAATGTATGTAAAATATTGGAAACATACAGAGCTAAATACAAAGTGGAAAATGTTCCTTGCAATGTTTGCAGAAATGCAATTAGAAGAGATTACAATATCATCTGATGGTGATTAAGTTTCTGATCTTGCTAGAGAAGGTAATATTTGAATTGATTTCAAATGATAGAGATCTAGAAATAGATACTAAATTATTTTAAAGTTAATTTTTCATGTTAATTATGATATAAATTTAAATACATAAGTTTTTTAAGTTTGTTTTATTGTGCAGGAGATGTTTTTTCCATAATTGCACCTACTTACAATGCTGAAAATGTGAAGTATTATTTGATGTGTTGCACTGAACAAAAGATGAAATTATTAGAAAACTATAATGATCACGGATTTCCATATGATAGAGGATCTATTATAATGAAAGGTTATTTTTTTAGACAAACTAATCAAAGTGGGGATTTTGTTTAATTTGAAGACTATGAACCTGATGACATAAGTTGTCAATATAGTCACTTGGTGTGTGCAGCACGCATAAAGTTGATAGAGGCTCAACCAAAGAAAAAAACAAAAAATTAAGAAATGGATAATGTCAAAATCTGATCATGAACGGATCATTGAAGATGGTCTTCCATTGGAATTTTTTTGATTGAACTGCCCAACAATTTCTTCTTTTTGGATTCATGTTTTAGAACTTCTAGAACTCAACTAAAAATTGAACTGCCTTGTTATGTTATCTATGCAAGTGTTTTCACATGTACATTGTTTTGGTACATGCACATTGTTGAATATTGCAGCAAGAAACAATGAAAGTGGAATTCGGAAACATCATTCCTTGATCCTAGTGAAAAATATTCACCTAAACTAGGTGGGGCCCACACAGGCTATTTTTAGGTGTATGTCTACTTTTATAGTGGTGAGCATATTATAAAGTTAGCAGGATGTTGATTCTAGATGGTTGAGTAAATTCTATCTTTGGATTAATTTATATTTTTAGAATATGGACGAAGTCTATTTATAGATCACAAATCTAAAAATAGAATGCATGTCGATTATTATTATCCCTTAATAATAATCAGACAATAAACAATAACTTATTCTCTTGGAGCATTTAATTTCAGTGAAAATATGTGGCACATCAGTGGAATGAAGGAAATACACAATTCCTAGGGTGTTTGGTGACTCATGCATGGAGGACTTCGTTATAACTGATAGTGACACAGTTGTAACAGAGTTGGAAGAGTAGTTATGCGAGTTGTTGTTTAGTTTAACTCAGTTCAGTGAGTTAAACTCAGTTGTGATAGTTGTAACTAAAGATACACTAGTGATAGATGAGTGAATTAATTATTTAATTAATTCAAAAGTAGTGTCTTACTTGCAAATGAAGAAATACAACAGTTAACTACTTGCATGTCGAATCAAGTGGAGACCCAGTGGAGAGATAGGTGAAAGGGTGAGATGGACTATTAGTCACTATGGTGATGCATTCAATGCATCTACACACACATTGGAGATGCTTATGAGAATTGTGCAGTAAAATCAAGATTAGGTCGAATTCATATAGGGGTCTTCTTCAACATGGATTGTGTAGTTGAGGTAGGCTATCAGGAGGCAAGAAATTGGTGCATAGATATGCAAATTTATACATGACAGTGTGTGACGATTGTTGACTGTACTGAGAGCTCTATGAGTTGAGCTTTGTATGATATTGTTACATGTTCCATTGATATAAATAATATATGATAGTTGGAGTTTTTAGCTTTAATATTTCATGGTAGAACATATTATTATCTGCGATTGATTTTGCTTCATATGTGTTTTGCAATTGGCAATTTAATTTCTGCAAAGAATTTAAGTAGAAGGATTCTATATTTAACATAAGATTAATTTGTTAGTTTAGGAGAATCTGGAAATACATTTTTGTGTTTATAAATTTCTACATGGTATCGGAGTATTGTTAATAATTGGAGATTGCAATACTGAAGAAGTGCTGAGTTTTGTGATGGTGGACTATTCGAATTTGCTGCAAGAATTTCTTGGTGCGACAGTTGAGTAAACATTGAAATGGCTTTCAATGGGTTGTGATTGGAGTATGAACACGAGGGAAACTCGAACTACATAGTCTGGAAGGAAAGGATGGATTTGGTGCTTGAAGATAATGGCTTGGAGGAGTTCATCGATAGCGATGTTCCTAAGCCCACTTCAGCGGATGCTGCAGTACTTGACGCATGGAAAAATAAAATAGCAAGGGCAAGGAGGATTCTGTTGGAAGGCGCGAAAGGCCATATTGTTTCAAGCCTTCATGGGAAAGCCACTCCATTTTAAATGTGGAAGGCTTTGACAGATATTTTCAAAAGCAACAGTTACCATAGGAAATTTGCACTAAAGGATAAACTTAGAAAAATCAAGATGGAGAAGAATGACACTATTCCAGTATACTTGACAAAGTTTTTCCAATGTAGGGATGAGCTTGGGTGTGTAGGATTCAGTGTTGTAGATGATGACTTGGTGATCTTGGCTCTCCTTGGGCTTTCGAAGAGTTGGCACAGTTATCAAGACTTTGTCAATGGACGGGAGAAACTGTCAGATTGGGAGCGACTGTGGTTAGATCTAGTGCAAGAGGAGATAAGGTGGAACACCAGGGATGGTTCTTCATCAAATCGTGATGATGAAGAGGACTGTGCTTTGGCTACCAAGGCGAAGAAGAATAAGGGGAAGAAATTACATTCAAAATCTAAGGTCGGTGAAGATGGAAAGGAGCACAACATGTCCAAAGTTAAGTGTTTTCACTGTCACGAGTTTGGAAATATTGCCACAAAATGTCCACATAAGAAGAAGAACAAGATGTTTGCTAGAGCTGTAGCTGGTGAGGCCCTTTCCTCGAAATTTGATCTTGACTTATCATTGATCGCATGCATGATGTCTGATGCATTGGGATTAGGGTGGTACTTTGATAGTGGTGCTTCCTTTCATATGAGGGGAGATGAGAAAATTTTCAGTGACTTGGTGGAGAAATATCTCCAAATGCATGTTGATTTGGGTGAAGATGGATGATGTAGTGTCAATGAAATTGGTAACATTACCTTTCAGAGGGTGTCAAGTAAACTCTTTCATTTAAAAGATGTTGTGCATGTTCTAGGTTTAAAGAAGAATTTAATCTCAGTCGCAATGTTAGAGGATAGAGGCTGTGATGTTGTCTCTAGTGAAGGAAAATTTTTCCTATGACACAAAGAAATAAGGAAAGCCAAGTAGGTTGAGATTCGAGTTAAGAATCTCTACAGACTTGAAGTATATGGGATTTCTACAGAGCTTCCTACTATTGGGAAGTGCGAGGAAGACACGTAATTGAAACTTGAGAGGGAACATGATTTGCATGGAGGTAAGAGTGAACCTCTGGATGTGGAGCAGCCAAAATATGACGATCATGGAGTGGGAGAAACCACTCATGCAGAGAAATTTCAAGCCATATGGGCAGAGGGAGTGCATGCAGCTATACCACCAGGTGAGAGGTGGGGTGACATGCATGAGTAATCCCAAGAAGAGATTTATTAGCAGGATTTGTTGAGATGGTGTGGATCTCATGAATTGAACCTGGATACGAGGTGACCATAGAGCAGCATTAGCATGATCAATTGGATTGATGCAGTTAGATCAAATTGACAGTGTCAGATACTAGAGCGTGGTTCAAAGTTGACAGCAAGTGCAGAGTGCATGGGTGTAGAGTTCAGCAATGTAGTGGTTCCTGAAGACGTACAGTAGCTAAGTGGAGGTCAGGACTTTGATGACAGATGCATTATACTGATTCAGTTGTTTGGAAGCTATTATGTTTCAGAAGTGTTGCATGAAAGTATTACAGGGAGAATGCATGGAGTTACATGTCGCATGCAAAGACAGTCCTTTCTTGTTGAGAGGGAGTGTTAAATATTGCAACAAGAAACAGTGAAAGTGGCATCTGGAAACAATGAAAGTGGCATATGAAAAAATCATTCCTTGATCCTAGTGAAAAATAATCATCTAACATAGGTGGGGCCCACACAGACTATTTTTAGGCATATGTATATTCTTAGAATGGTGATCATATTTTGAAATTAGCAGGATGCTGATTCTAGATGGTTGAGAAAATTCTGTCTTTGGATGAACTACTATTTTTAGAAGATGGGTGAAGTCTATTTATAGATCACAAATCTAAAAATAGAATGCATGTTGATTATTATTAGCCCTTAATAATAATCATAAAATAAACAATAACATATTCTCTAGTAGCACTTAATTTTAGTGAACAAATGTGGCACATCAATGGGATGAAGGAAACACAAAATTCCTAGGGTGGTTTTTGACTCATGCATGGAGGAATTAATTATAACTGATAGTGACATAGTTGTAATAGAATTTGAAGAGTAATTATGTGAGTTGTTATTTAGTTTAACTCAGTTCAGTGAGTTAAACTTAGTTGTGCTAGTTGTAACTATTTGTAACTAGAGATACACTAGTGAAAGATGAGTGAATTAATTATTTAATTAATTCACAAGTAGTGTCTTACTTGCAACTGAAGAAATGCATCAGTTAACTACTTGCATGTTAGATCTAGTGGAGACCCAGTGGAGAGATAACTGAAAGGGTGAGATGGACTATCAGTTGTGACTATGGTGATGAATTCAATGCTTCTACACAAACATTGGAGATTCTTATGAGGATTGTGTAGTACAAGCTAGCTAAGGTCGAATTCATTCGGGTATCTTCTTCAGCAGGGATTGCACAGTGGAGGCAGGCTGTCAAGAGGCAAGAAATTGGTGCATAGATATGAAAATTTCTACATGACAATTTGTGACGATTGTTGATTGCATTGAGAGCTCTATGATCTTAGATTTATATGATATTTTTACATGTTTCATTGATATACATAATATATGATAGTTGGGGTTTTTAGCGTTAAGATTTCTCGATAAAACATCTTGGTATGTGCAATTGATTTCGCTTCATATGTGTTTTGCAATTGGCAATTTAATTTCCGAAAAGAATTTAAGTAGAAGGATTTTGTATTTAACATAAGATTAATTTGTGAGATCAGGAGAATCGGGAAATGCATTATTGTGTTTATAAATTTCTACACACACTAGTATCAATTGAAAGTAGCCTTTCTATACATGCATTAATGAAAAATGTTGCAAGTACTGGATATATATGTTCTAGAAGTATTGGACACACACACACACACACACACACACACACACACACACACACATATATATATATATATATATATGTTCTCGAATACAATTAAATGAAAGTAACTTTTCTATGTGCATTGATGAAAAATGTTGCACATACTAGATATATACAAGTTCTAGGTAGTTAACTGAAAGTAGCTATTCTATGTGCATTGATGAAAAAAGTTGCACGTATTGGATATATATATGTTCTAGAATGCAATTAATTGTTCAAGTATTTTTACTATGTGCATTGATGAAAAATGTTTCATGTATTGAATATATATGTTCTAGAATGCAATTAACTGAAAATAGCTAAATTCTATTTGCATTGATGAAAAATGTTGACGTACTAGATATATATGTTCTACAATGAAATTAACTGAAAGTAGCTTTTCTATGTGCATTTGATGAAAAATGTTGCACGTACTGGATATATATGTTCTAGAATGGAATTAAATGAAAGTAGCTTTTCTATACATGCATTGATGAAAAAAATTTCCGTATTGGATATATATACATTATAGAATGCATTTTTAAAATTTTATGATTATTTGGCACATGTAACAAGGCCTAGAATCTTATGATTGTTTATATATATGTGTGTGTGTGTGTGTGTGTGTGTGTTGTACGTCAATCATTTTAACATATATATTCAAACATGTCTATTTAAATCATTTCTACATGTACATATTCATGTGAATTTCTTTTTCTTGGAAAACGACAACTTGAATTTTAAAAACAAAACATTATATCATAATCACATGCCAAATATAATTCAACCATCCAAAACTGGAGTTTTATAAACAAAAAACATTATATCACATGCCAAATGTAGTTCAACCATCCAAAACTTAAGTTTTAAAAACAAAACATTATAGATCAAAACATTACTTCACATGCCAAATGTAGTTCGACCATCCAAAACTTGAGTCTTAAAAACAAAACGTCATAGATCACAAGTATCAAGTAACCTTACTTCACATGACAAATGTAGTTCAACCACAACACTTTAAAAACAAAGCAAATTATAACACAACATTACTTCACATGACAAACATAGTTAAACCATTCAAAACTTAGGTTTTAAAAACAAATAAATTATAACACTTGACATTACTTCACATCACATGCCAAATGTAGTTCAACCATCCAAAACATGAGTTTTAAAAACAAAACAAGTTATATAACACTGTAACATTGCTTCATATGCCAATTATAGTTCAACTATCTAATAAAGACAAAACATTATATCACATGCCAAATGTAGTTCAACCATCCAAAACTTAAGTTTTAAAAAAAAAACATTATAGATCAAAACATTAATTCACATGTCAATTGTAGTTCAACCATCCAAAACTTGAGTTTTGAAGAAAAAACATTATAGATCACAAGTATCAAGTAACATTAATTCACATGCCAAATGTAGTTCAACCATAACACTTTAAAAACAAAACAAATTATAACACAACATTACTTCACATGCCAAATGTGGTTCAACCATTCAAAACTTAGGTTTTAAAAACAAAACAAATTATAACACTTGACATTACTTCACATCACATGCCAAATGTAGTTCAACCATCCAAAAAATGATTTCTAAAAACAAAACAAATTATATAACACTGTAACATTACTTCACATGCCAAATGTAGTTCAACCATCTAGAACTTAAGTTTTAAAAACATTACATATCACATTCACATGTACCAAATGTAGTTCACATAAAAATATGTCCAAAATTTGTAGATCTCACAAGTATCAAGTATATATAAAAAAGTAAATTTAAGACTAAATCTATTGAAAATATAATGGTTCACATACGAAATGCATATACAAACTTATTTTCAATAATATTAAAAAAAAAATAGACAACTTTTTCAAATGGTTGAAATGGTGTGGATGTTCCTATCTCCATCACTAGAGTCTGTGGAGAAAAGAAATCCTCTATAGGAACCTAAAATTCAAAAAATTTAAAAGTATAAAATAACTCAAGATCAAGATCTCAATTTATATTAAAACATTTAAACTTCAATTTATAAATTATAACTTAAAAACATATATTTAAGTGAAAAATTGAATACTTCCACTGGTGGATTTGGCACATCTCCTAAGACAGGCTCCAAAATAAAATCTCCAAAAACCTAAAATTCAAAAAATTTAAAATAACTCAAAATATCTAGATCTCATTTCATAATAAAACTTTTAAGCTTCAATTTATAACTTATAACTTATATATATATATATATATATATATATATAAGTGAAAATTTGAATACTTGTGCTGGTGGATTTGACACATCTCCTAAGAGTGGTTCAGAATGAAAATCTCCAAAATCCTAAAATTCAAAAGATTTAAAATAGCTCAAGATATAGATATATCTCATTTTTTAATGGAAATTTTTTAGGTGGAATATATAACTTGAAAACATAAATTTTAAAAGTATAAAATTTTCCATACTTGTGATTGTGGATTTGGCACATCTTCTAAGGAAGTAGAAGGTACATCTCCCAAAAAACAAGAAGGTACCGACATCCCAAAAACATCAGATGGAATTGGAATCTGTTAAAACATTTTATTATATATATATGTACATGTACATGTGTGGAAAATTATTTATTTTAAGAATATCTCATCATGTTTCGATATATATAATAATAGATAAAAAATAATTGTACATCATCATGTTCACTTAAAAAACACTAAAAATTTCCAACATATATTGATGGTGAGAACCATCTTGATTGTATGATTGATGGTGAGACCCATCTTGATTGTTTGAACCGGAACTTCGACCATGATATTAACATTTTCTTCATTCATCAAGGGTGACAACTGCAAATGGTGTCAACATATAATGATGCATTTTTTTATATTAGTGTATACAAATAAATGTATGTATATATGCATTTATTACAAATTTTACATGTGTTAAAATAATTAAATCCTAACCATTAACACAGACCGTTCCCATGCACTCTTCCTCATGAATAATTAGGTCCTGCGAACCATTACAACAATTCTTTGCATATGTTTTGAGATCTTCAACACTCATGTTGTCAATCTCTTCATCTGTATAATATACAAAATTAGCGCATTCATTCTCACGTGCTCTTTGTCGATTCATACAAACATCGACTCCACCAAATTCACTGTGAACATTTTCAATGATGGCATCCCTTGCTTCTTGACTAATTTGAGAAGTGGCTTACATCTATGACCGTAAATTTTTGACACGAAAAGGTTGACTAACCAATGGTGGCTCAGGGAGAGGCAACTCAACATCACACCTAGCGCCCCTACGGTCACACAATCGACCTTTCCCAGGACCAAAAAATTCAGAGGGAAGGTCATTGTAATTGGGTTTCATTTTCATAAAATAATTTTTCAAAATAAAGTGGAAGCTTGTCGTTCCATGGGAATCTTCCATAGGCCGCAAGGTGTCTATCATAAAAGTAGTAAGCTATATTAAGGTGCTTGAAATATTGCATCATTAGCATCTTTATTTTCAACCCTTCTTTGAAATTAAACATAGACTTGGCCATTTCTGATTTAACTCTTTGTTTAATAACCTTCCATTTATCGGGACCCATCATTGTTTCATGAATTCTGCAAAAGTATCAGTCGTTGGCCCAAGCTTTCGGTACACATATACTAGTTCACCTAAAGAGTGTGTAACTATTTCCAAGCTTTGTCGACTCTTAGCAGGTAGAGTCAAAGCCACGAGATCTCTCTTCAATTTTGCATCAAGATGTTGACTCCTTTCTGAGGTGCATTGCTGCATGTTTTTTCCCCAAGGTATATTGGAAATGTCGTTCGGATAAGTCGTGGTTGGTGGACAACCTTTGTCTTGAATGACGTATTCTACCCTACGTCTTTTTTTAGCAACATTTGGAGCAACATTTTCAGCCTCTGCATCAATATATAAAATTTTATATATTAAAAAAACACATGTAAATTTTTTTTTACAAATTGAATGAAAAAATAATTCATATTGATGGCCACCTCGATGCGGTTGGCTAGCATATTGCCCACCCTAAGACTATTGAGAACCAGAATGACCCTACTAAGAACCAAAATGACCTTGCTGAGAACCAACACGACCATCCATTAATTGGAATCTGGGGGAATACATATCACCACCTTCACGCAACTCGCCAGCACTTATTGACGGCCCTCTAAGGGAATCTGAACCACCAGCAACCTCACGAGACGAGAGAGAATCTTCATAAACAAATATCAATTTATAATCAATTAAAAAATACATGCATACATATAAATACATGTACATATTCATTTATTAAATTGCGTGAACCATTGGTATACTCCATTAATGGTGTAGACACACTTCTCCTCTTAGCTCCTAAAAAATAAAAAATGAAACTTATTAACAATTAATTTAACTCACAAAATTGATAAAAAATCAATTCCATATGTACACACATGTATCTATATGTATGGAGATTTAAGATTATATTTAAATACCATGAACATCCCTCGATCCCTGATCCCCCTCTCTCGTAGAGATATGTCATTATGTTGATCTTCATCGTTCATCCTCCATGATATATATATCTAGAGTGGACATTTACAATTATTTTTTAAAATTACTATCTAAAATAAATTGAAAATACATTTCAGAAAATTAATGTAATTTAGTGTACACAAATTATGTAAAACACAACTTGCAAAGCACTAATTGATGTGTGAAACTCAATTTAAGAAATTTTTTTTATAAAAATGTTAAGTTCACCAAATTGCGCATTACATGGTGGGAGCACACTTGGTATAAAATTGAAAAAAACACATGGTCATTAAAAAAGAAGCGTGAAACTCCATGTAAACAAAAATTTGTTGAAGTCCTCGCATTTTAATTTTATAAAAATATGAAGTTCACCACTTGTTGCAAATGTGAATTTCACCAAGTTGTGCTTTACATGGTGTGGTGGGAGCACACTTGGTATATAATTGAAAAAAACACATTTTCATTAAAAAAGACACATTTATAAGTACAAAACACACACATATCCAAGATATGTTACAATGCCCATCAATAAATTTTGAAGGAGTGCCTCTCAAAACTAATTCATCTTTGAGAGATGAATATTGAATTTTTGAAGAAGAGCATCTCAGAAATAATTCATCTTTGACAGATGAATCTAAAATTTTTGAAGAAGAGCATCTCAAAACTAATTCATATTTCAGAGATGAATCTTGCATTGGGATTGCCCCATATAATTTTGATTCATATACTAATTCATATTCGATAGATGAATCCTGAAATGGCATTTCTCCACGCAATAGATCGGCAGACATCTTATTCAAATTTGTAAAATGTCTTATACTAAAAAAATGAAATTGGCTAACAATATTGTTTGCAATCCCATGCAGTTTTTTAGCCTTTCCTTCTTAACCTGGTACATGCCATTCATTTGGTTGCACACAACTTTAGAATTGGTGAAAACTATAATTCCATTTGATCCATACTCCATAGTTGGTCCCAATCCTTCTATCAATACAATATAATATTCCTCGTTGTTTTTTGTTCTTCTCGGTATATTCATTTCCCTTTGGACGACTTTGCTAGTCGCAATATTGGAAAGCACATATGTAATCACTTCTTTCCCTGGATTAGGATAGAAAAAAACATCTATGCATAATTTCCATTTTTCAACCATATTTAGTGGGTTTTTTCTATCCATGAAAAAAAAATCAATAAAAATATATTAAAATGACATTTATTGCAAATGCGTGGGAGAAATGACACATGTGCATGAGATAAATGACATGTGCATGGTTTTTATTAAAGATTTACTTAAATTTTATGGCATAATTCACATCTAGAGATGCGTTAAAGATTGCATTTCCTAGATTTTAAGGGAGATTTATGACACGTATACATGGTTCATGCATGGTTTGCATGAAAATTTTCCTTAAAATTTATGGCATAAATCACATCTAGAAATAACATGCCTTAAGAAAGGACAAGATCTAGAGGCTACCTAGCCCTTTACAGACTACTTTATAACTTGTGGAAGTTAAAACTCAACCAAAAAACTAAAATCTTATGCAAGTTCAGCAACTTTAGGTTCAGTTTTTAGGACTTAAATTTTTCCTTGAATTAATGGGGGAAAGCCTTGAGTTTCGGGGATACTATCCTTTGAGAGTTCAACCACTTTAGGTTTAGTTTTTAGGAATTAAATTTTTCCTTGAATTAATGGGAGGAAGCCTTTAGTTTGTGGGAGAAATGAAATTTACATGGTTTGAAAAATTATTTTATGCACTTACTAAAACAACTAGTTATGTCAAAAGTCACACCTTTATGAGTTAGTGGGAGAAATGATATAGAAATGACACATGCCTTAAATTTTTCCTAAAATTTTATGAGAGAAGGGAGAAATTACACATGTACAAGGTTTGCCTTAGAGTGGTAGTGGTTTATGGATATTAAAATGAATAACTTCTATTTATGTTCCAGAGATTGACTGTAGGGGCATTTATTGGATATGTTACCTTTGGGAAAAAATGAGATCCAGAGGCTACCTGGTCCTTTAAAAACTCTGTCTTTAGAACTTGTAGAAGTTAACACTCAACAAATAGACTGAAATCCTATGGAAGTTCAAAATCCTATGAGAGTTCAGCCACTTTAGGTTCAATTTTTAGGCCTTAAAGTTTGCCTTGGATTAATGAGAGGAAGCCTTTATTTTGTGGGAGAAATGACATTAATATGGTTTGCAAAATTATTTTATGCACTTACTAAAAACATGCTTTAAAGTTAATGAGAGAAAGCCAACATGACACATGCTTTAAAAACTTTGCCTAAGAATTTAAGGGAGAAATGACACATGTATGGGATAAATGACATATGTACACAATTTTCCTTAAAAAGGTTGTGGTTTATGGGTATTAAAATGAAGAAATTCTATTTAGATTTGTTCCAGAGATTGATTGTAGGGGCGTTTACTGGATATGTCACCTTTCAGAAAATATGAGATCCAGAGGCTACCTAGCCCTTTACAGACTCTGCCTTTAGAAATTATAGAAGTTAACACTACCTGGCCCTTTACAGACTCTGCCTATAGAACCTTGTAGAAGTTAACACGCAACAAACAAACTAAAATCCTATGGAATTTCAGCCACTTTAGGTTCATTTTTTAGGCTTTACAATTTGACTTTAATTAATGGGATAAAGGCTTTAGTTTTAGAGTAACCTTATAAAATTCTTTAATGTGAAGATATTACTTTACCTACAAAACAATGTAATTGAGGACTGTGCTTATATATCAGAGTTTTGTTATCACAAATGAGTTATGTCCTTAATAAGAAGTATGATTTAGCACTTATCAAATTGGTTAATAATTTATAATAATGTCATTTTTGGCTTGTACTATCATTCATCCTTGATATGTACGAGAATTTTACAACTTCAAAATCAACCTACACTATCATAAAAAATTATTTATGTCCTTATTAAGAATTATGATTTAGCATTTATAAAATTGTTTAATAATTTATAATAATTGATATGTACAAGAATTTTACAGCTTCAACATCAACCTACACTATCATCATATCACTGTAGCCATGTAAATCTAGTTTATTTATATCCATTACATCATAAAACACTCCACTTTTAACATTTTACATTTTACTCACCTTCAGTTTGGGGGATACTATCCTATGGAAGCTCAATACGGCCATGTTAATCTAGATTATTAAGATCCATTACATCATAAAACACTCCACTTTCAACATTTTACAGTTTACTCCTTTGAATTTGGGGGATCCTATCCTATGGAGGTTAAGCTACTTTTAGGTTTTAGGCCTCAAAGTTTTCCTTAAATTACTGGGAGAAAGCCTTGAGAAATGATGCATTCTTTAAATTTAATGGGAGAAAGCAAATGACACATGCTTTAAAGTTTTCCTTAAGATTTTATGGGAGAAATGAAACATGCATGGGATAAATGACACATGTACACGATTTTCCTTAAATTCGTTGTGGTTTATGCATATTAAAATGAAGAAATTCTATTTAGATGTATTCCAGATATTGACTATAGGGGCATTTACTGGATATGTCACCTTTCAGAAAAGATGAGATCCAGAGGCTACCTTTTCCTTTATGAACTCTGCCTATAGAACTTGTAGAAGTTAAAACTACCTGTCCCGATTATACCTTATGAAGTGTGTAGAGAACCCGTGGAATCACTAACACTACTTTATGTAGACATAGGGTGTATAAGAGTATAATAAGTTCAAAAATATGGTCATATTATTGGATGTCTTTCCCAATAGTCGAAATGTACTCCTTAAGTATATGTGGGTTCTATATAAATATCTACAAAAACAAGTGATTCTTTCCAAGCTAAGGATAATGTATGAGCCATGTGTATACGCACATTATCTAGAAACCATAGGCCAAAATAAAGGGTACTTAAGTGGTTTGAAGAAAAAATAGCACCAAGAAGATTTGAAGGAGGGGAATAAGAACTGGAAATTAGAGGATAAGAATAAAATAGCCACTACACATCCATGCAAGGGTAGTAGAAATAATTCTAACCATTGCAACATTGATGGCCACATTAATGAGAATTATTGGATGTTTAGTATGTGTTATATTCTTTATGTGAATACCCCCATGCACTATATATTTTTATAAGCATAGTGGTGGGAATAAAATGGGAGGAAATGACCCCCACTTTAGGGTTTCATATAGATGAAAAATTCCCCACACATAGGTGTTTAGGGGTAGTGCCCCAAAAAATGCTTTTGGGAAAAAAAAATTCTCACTTTATGATGGTTTTCATCACATGGTTTTTTCTTTTAGCATTTTTCTAGTGCATGGTAGTTTTCCCCATGGTCCTACAATTTTAGTTAAATAACTAAAGTTTTATTTGATCCAAGGTAATGGATTGGTAGTTTATAATTGTCATGGGATATATACATATATACATACATACATATGTGTGTGCGTGTGTGTTTGATGGTCTAAAAATTAATATACTAATAAAAAAATGATCTTCTCGTTTTGGGCTTCTCGAGTAAATTATATGTTAATGCATGTGTTTTACATTGAATATTTTTCATTTTATTAAGAATCTATTTGGAAAAATTAAATATATAAGGTTAAAACCTATATTTTGTATCAAATTACTTTTGGTTTCAATGAGAAACTTTTATGGCTAATGAGTTTTTCTCAAAATGTGATAGACCCCATTAAAATGGGAGATATATCGAAATGATTCTTATGGTGTAATAAAATAGTTGAGTATTTTAAAGATATAGATGCATAAATTCAATGAGCATAGTTTTGAAATATATAAGTCGAAAATGGAATATTTGTTGGTGAACAAATATCAATGGATCACTATGGATATATCTGCTTCATTAAAATGGATTTTTCTAGAAGGGTGGACTAAGTTGAAAAGAAGGGAAAATATCACAATTATATGTTAATGCATGTTGTTTACATTGAATAATTTTCATTTTTTTAAGAATCTATTTGAAACAATTAACTATATAAGGTTAAAACATATGTTTTGTATCAAATTAATTTTGGTTTCAATCGGAAACTTTTATGGCTAATGTGTCGTTCTCAAAATGTGATAGACCCCATTAAAATAGGAGATATATCAAAATAATTCCTACGGTGTAATAAAATAGCTGAGTAGTTTAAAGATATAGATCCATAAATTCCATGAGCATAGTTTTGAGATATAAGTCCAAAATGGAATAGTTGTTGGTGAAAAAATATTAGTAGATCACTATGGATATATCTGTTTCATTAAAAGAGTTTTTTCTAGAAGGATGGACTAAGTTGGTAAGGGAAAATATCAAAATTATATCTTAATGCATGTGTTTTACATTGAATATTTTTCATTTTATTAAGAATCTATTTGAAACAATTAAATATATAAGGTTAAAACCTATGTTTTCTATCAAATTACTTTTGGTTTCAATGGGAAAATTTTATGGCTAATATGTTTTTATCGAAATTTGATAGACCCCATTAAAATGGGAGATATATCGAATTGATTCCTATGGTGAAATAAAATAGTTGAGTAGTTTAAAGATATAGATGCATAAACTCAATTAGCATAGTTTTGAGATATATAAGTCCAAAATGGAATAGTTGTTGGTGAAAAAATATTTGTGGATCACTATGGACATATCTTCTTCATTAAAAGGGATTTTTATAGAGGGAGGTCCACTAGGTTTGAAAGAAGGAAAATATCACAATTATATGTTAATGCATGTGTTTTACATTGAATATTTTTAATTTTATTAAGAATATAGTTGAAACAATTAACTATATAAGGTTAAAACCTATGTTTTGTATCAAATCACTTTTGGTTTCAATGGGAAACATTTATGGCTAATGTGTTTTTCTCGAAATGTGATAGACCCCATTAAAATGGGAGACATATCCAAATGATTCCTATGGTGTAAAAAAATAGTAGGTAGTTTAAAGATATAGACACATAAATTCAATGAGCATAGTTTTGAGATATATAAGTCCAAAATGGAATAGTTGTTGGTGAACAAATATCAGTGGATAACTATGGATATATTTGCTTCATTAAAAGGAATTTTTCTAGAAGGATGGACTAAGTTGGAAAGAAGGGAAAATATCATAATTATATGGTAATGCATGTGTTTTACATTGAATATTTTTCATTTTATTAAGAATCTATTTGAAAAAATTAGCTATATAAGGTTAAAATCTGTGTTTTGTATCAAATTACTTTTGGTTTCAATTGGAAAATTTTATGGCTAATGTGTTTTTCTCGAAATGTGGACCCATTAAAATGGGAGATATATCGAATTGATTCGTATGGTGAAATAAAATAGTTGAGTAGTTTAAAGGTATAGATGCATAAATTCAATGAGCATAGTTTTGAGATATATAAGTCCAAAATAGAATAATTGTTGGTGAACAAATATCAGTGGATCACTATGGATATATTTGCTTTATTAAAAGGGATTTTTCTAGAAGGATGGAATAAGTTGGAAAGAAGGGAAAATATCACAATATAATTGTCTCTTAGATGTTGAAGAATGTAGCTAGGTTCAGCCTTCATTATTAATATATTTTTCAAAAAGAATTTATAATTATTGTTTCCTATCAAAAAATATATAACTATCATCAAAACAAACAAAAAATATTAGGAAACAATAAAAGGCTAGACAAGCAAGAAATGGTTATACTAATGATGAATGAGTGAGACCTTCAATTTAGGAAGGTTGTATAGTATGTCTCTTCTGATGCAATACAAATTTTAAGTGGACTAATATTTCAATTCATAGTATTTATGCATACTAGCATTCAGTGTTGGTTAAAATTTATGTCTACTGTTTGTATAAGATCTTTGAATTGTTGCTGATGTATGTTTACTCGATGCAAAATAAGTTAATATTTATGTATATTGTTTGTACATAATCTTTGAATTGCTGCTGATGTATGTGTACTAGATGAAAAATAATTTTCGTTAATGATCAGTACGAAGGTACTGGATTGAGAAATAACAGGATTTTTCCAGAAAGAAAAATTGTTGATTCTATTAGATCAGTACAAGAGCAATACATTCATCTTGTCTATAAAATGATAGGAAGAAGGAAAATAATAAAATCAAAACCATCATCCTTTGATAGGATAGAGCTATGAACGGATGATCAAATTTCTTATGACTATAAAGTATGAAAACCCATATAAGGAAACGGGAACTAGGGTCACAGGCATGGTCCAAATTTTCTAAATTAATAAAATAATAATAAAAAAAAGGCCAATGAACAGGTTTCTGGTATTTTGTAATTGAAATAAGTTAACTCAAGAAAAATCTAGTCATATGGAAGCAAACCGATGGTATATAGAGGAGAGAATAGGTACATATTATAGGGAAAAGTATTCAACAAGTGATGAAAGGAACCATATGGAGGTGCAACTCGCCATGGAAAATTTCTAAATTAAAAAATAAAAATAAAAAGCCTATGAATAGGTTGTTGGTATTTTGTAATTGAAATAAGTTAAGTCAAGAAAAATTTACTCAGATGGAGGCAGACGAATGGTATGTGGAGGAGAGAACAGGTAAATATTATAAGGAAAAGTATTCAATAAGTAATGAAAAAAAACCTTATGGAGGTGCAACTGGCCATGGAAATTATAGAGAGAAAAGAAGGATCGACCGGTTTTTTACAGAAATGTAAAAGATGTATGGCAAGGATAGAAAAGGGTAAAAAAGGAAAAGCGTAGAACAACTCAATAATATCAGAATGTTTATCTAGAAATTAGAAAACTGAACCTTGACTCAAAGGAAACAATTTTTTTGTATATGACGGTTTTTTCTTAAAATGTATGATATTTAAGTTATAATTTCGAATATTGGTTGGTACATAAATATAAACTAGATGTTTTTCATGCTGAAAAAAAATGAAAACCCATACACATCTAATGTAAAGCTGTTAATCTGGAACCATGCCAGATCCAAATCAACAGTAGATCCCCACTAACCAAAATGTAAATACAGGATGAGTACTAAAGTATTCTAGCATGAGATACATATATTGGATAGTAATCCCCTCAGCAAAAATCAGATAAAACATAAAACGGGTCATATAACATTTGTAGGTGAGGGGAAAATTTCAATATTACATGCAATAGAGTATGAGAATGAATACATGATGGATTGCGCAAATGCTGACAAAGTCAAATCCACGGACAAACAAGTGGTACAATAATTTTTTCTTCACTTGCCTTTCGTATAATAAAACCGTTTGGTTTTTGGATTTTATTACACTTATGGCTCTAAATAGTCATTTCTCAATTTGAGAGGAAGACATTTTTTCTCTACTTGCAAATGTCTATTTTTCAATTGAAGAAATGAAAATAGATATCTAAATAGTTATTTCTCAACTTGTGTTTGACAGGGACATATGTTTTCTCTTCTTGAAAAATTATGTTTTTCAGTGGAAGAAATGAAAATATATATATGGAGATGGATACATACACAGTGATAGAGAAGCCAGACACAGACATAGAGATAGAGAAACTAGACACAGAGATATAGATAGAGGAACTACAAACGTTGGGTCCCGAAAAAAAACCTTCAATAAAACTGTAAATTCAATGACAGAGGAGAATGATAGAATACTTGGAAATTCACAGACGATAAGAAGACAAATATTCAACGAGAAGATGAGCTGGGAGATCGTTGAAGACGTTGTGGAGGACGTAGACCAAATTCCCTGCAAACAAAAAAAAGTAAAATTAAAATCAAAAAAAAAAAATTCAACAAAAAAAATTTACAAAAAAAAACAGAGCAATGCCTCAGCTTGTCATCGCGGCCCAATAGAGCAACACCTCACCTTGTCGCCCCTACAAACACACAGATGCGAGACAGAGAGAGAAAGGTAGTAAACAAATAATGGTAATACACCTGAATCCTATTAAGGTTTGCAAGTTGATATATTTATAAGAACAAGTTCGGTTGAACTATTTTAAAAGTTCAGATGATCTAATAGTTCGGATGGACTATTAGTTCAAAAAAATTTTTTTTGCTAGTTTTCCCATATCTGACCAAAAATATCTCTGCCCATTTCATCAATACGCCATCAATGTAAACAACAGAATTAGTTCGGTTGAAATAATTTCGAAATTTCGGCCGAAATTTTGAGAAAATGACTTCTCCGCCCCGATTCTCACAAAAGTGTAACCCACCTTACGTGGTTTTACCCATAATCCATATATTAAACCTATACTAAGGAAATTATTGCAGGACTTTAATATTAAATACTTATTACAAATGAGAAGCGAAGACAAACCCTTAAGAAAACAATCTTCACAACTTAAAACAAGAGTCAAGTAATATAAAAACTAAAGCACTGGAGTTACTAATATAATCATATCATTGATATTATAATCTAGGGTCGATAAAATAAAACTGTGCAGTTCTATTTGTAAAATATTTATAAAACTCAGTTACACAGAGGTATTACCCTCACAGGCCAGGCCAGAGGTTCGACCGACAACCTCCAATAACTGTATCTAATTTACTAAAACATGAAATTTCCAGAAAGAAGATTCCATTCGGCATTTACACTGGTGGAACTACTTCTAATGCATTAAATATGAAATAGTACAGTAAAACAAAGCCTGTATAACCATAATATAAACTCATAGAAAATTGTAGAGGTCATGGAGCTAACTCCATAAACATTAAGCTGAAAGAATTAATTGAATTCTGATACCTGTAGGAGAGAAAACTAGATTTAGAATAGAAATCTTGGCTTCATAAAGAAATTGATCCGGATTTATGCAGGAACGCAACAGAATAAACATATAACCATAAATACAGAGATGCAACAGAAATAAAACTTCATTTC
This sequence comes from Pinus albicaulis, assembly GCA_034641835.2. Lineage (NCBI taxonomy): Eukaryota > Viridiplantae > Streptophyta > Pinopsida > Pinales > Pinaceae > Pinus > Pinus albicaulis. The sequence continues at coordinate 27,425 of JAXQQM020063629.1, read as the reverse complement.
ATTAATATCAAAGAACTGAAATTTGCTTACAGACAATGGAAATAAAACTAGCTAGGGCGCTGGTAGCTATCTCTGAGAAGAGATGTGGCGGCTACAGGCCTCTGAACTGAGTTCCAATGAGGCTCGAGGGCCTATTTATTATTGAGAAACAATGGAGAACCCTAAACATCCCAAAAACCTAACCCTAGGAGATGAAGCGCCAAAACTATGGGCCCCGTTTGGGTAAATTGGTCTTTCAACTTCCCAGGGACGTAACTTTGGCATACTATCTCCGTTTGATGCACATGATACATCATTAGAAAGCTCTATCCGAGGACTACAACTTTCACCAACGAAATGATATCTTTGGAGGCGCGATGCCCAAAAAACGTCGTTTAGGGCCTCAAAACGGCTCCGGAAGTTCAGGACCCGAAAAACTGCTAAAAATAGTAAATTATGCCGAAACTGAAAAAATGAAAGAGAAAATGGTGGGGGCCCAAGTGGAATAGGTGGGTGGCCACCAATATCCACCTGGATCATTCCTCCCCCCTTGGGAAGCAATGGTCCCCATTCTGAAAGAGACAATGGTGGGGGCCCAAGTGGAATAGGCGGGTGGCCACCAATATCCACCTGGATCATTCCTCCCCCCTTAGGAAGCAATGGTCCCCATTGCGTTAAGTTCCTTCATGAGATGAGGAAATTTCTGCTGAACTTGGTCCCTGGTGAACCACTTTCCTTGGTGCAGGAGTTGGCCAGCTTTGACAACCCGATACAGTTGGATCTTCTGTTGGCGAGTGTTCTTGATTTGCATGTCCATGATACAATCTATGGTGGCCTATTCCATGCAGTCTGGGTTTAACTCTGTTGGTGTGAGTTGTTCTGCAATGTCCGAGGTGTCCAGTAGAGGTGGGAAGTAAGGACGAAGGCGATCCACATTGAAGACTGGGTGCAGACCAAGGAATGGAGGAATACTAATCTCGAAGGCATTGTTCCATACAGCCTTGGTGACGGTGTACGGCCTGTATCGGAGTGGGCGAAGCTTGCGGTGGGGTCCAGTGAGGCGCTCCTTCTGCAAATGTAGCCATACTTTGTCGCCCACCTGGAAGTTGTGTGGCACCCGGTGTTGATCATGCCGTTGCTTGTACTTGGCATTGGCTCTGTCCAATATATCATGAACCTATTGGCGGATGTGTTGAATGCGCTCGATGAAGCTACTTTCTTTGTCAACTTCAGACTGGACGTGCGCTGAATCGGCCTGAGCAGCTGCAAATGGCATGGCTACGTCAATGGGACATAGTGGCTGGAATCCCAAGCCCACCTGAAAGAGGCTATGGCCAATTGAACTGTGGAGAGCCCGGTTATAACTATGTTGTACATAAGGGAGGCTCTCGTCCCATGTGCGTGGATGCTTTGAATTGTACATGCGCAGAATGTGTACAATCATTCTGTTGACGACCTCTGTCTGGCCCTCTGTTTGGGGATGGAAAGCTGTGGACTTGGTGAGCTTGGTATCCAACATCGACCAGAGGCTGGACCAAAATGTGCTGAGGAACCTGCTATCCCGATCTGATATGATAGACTGTGGGATCCCAAAGTGCACCCACACTCGTTCAAAGAAGAGTTTAGCAGTGGCTTCTGCTGTGATATTCTTCTTGCAGGGCGCCATAATGGCCATCTTCGAGAATCTGTCGACGACCACAAAAACACAGTCATTTCCCTGCTTAGTAGAAGGCAGGCCCGACATGTAATCCATGGAGATGGATTCCCAAGGTCGACTGGGGGTAGGTAGAGGAGTATATAGGCCTTGCTTCTTGATGGTCGGTTTGGCAATGGCACAAGCAGTGCAGGATCTGATGTGCTTCTCGACATCCTTTCGAAGGTTCGGCCAATAGAAATACTTCTGCAGGATTGCTACTGTTTTCTCGACCCCGAAATGCCCAGCGACTCGACTGTAGTGTGATTCCCATATCATCTTGGCACGCTCGCTTGAAGGAACACAAAGGTGTCTTAGGTGACATAAAAGTGCATCTTGGAGGTGAAAATTTGGAACTTGCGTGCCCCCCAAGAGTGCCTTGTAAGTGTGGCCGAATTCTGGGTCACTCTCATAGAGAAGCGGCCAATCAGAAGTCTCATGCCCACAAGAGTTGAGCATGGTGGTGAGCACCACGATCGGTGGTCAGCTGAGGCAGTATGCAACATTATTGGTGCTACCCTTCTTGTACTTGATGTTCAAATGAAACTGTTGCAGATATGTGGACCACTTCTGATGGCGATCATTCTGCAACTTCCCTTGTGTCTGTATGAACTGCAGGGGCCGGTGGTCTGTGTGGATTATTGTTTCCTTCCCCAAAATGTAATGCTTCCATTGTCGACAAGCTTGCACAATGGAATACATTTCTTTGTCATAGGTGGGATACTTGCGAACTGTCTCAGATAATGTCTCACCGTGATATGCCACTGGATGTCCCTGTTGAGTAAGAACTGCCCCAATAGCATATTCAGAGGCATCTGTCTCGTCCCAAATGGCTGTTGCAAGTCTAGTAATGTGAGCACTGGGGCAGAACACAGGCGATTTTTCAATTCTGTGAACGCCTTCTGTTGAGGTTCCGACCAAAAGAATTTTTCTCTCGCTCCTCCCTTGGTGACTTGACTCAAGGGCCAAGTGATATGAGAGAATCCCAACGCGAATCTACGGTAGAAATTAGCAAGACCCAGAAAAGTGTCGTGAATATTCCTCGTTATAGTGGTTAATGTCAATCCCGAATGACTTGGATCTTGGCCGGATCCACATGCACCCCCATTTCATCAATAATGTATCCCAGATATTGAACCTGGGTCATGCCAAAAGTGCACTTCTCCAAATTGGCACACAACTTGTGTTGCCGCAGTGTTTGGAGGACTTGTCGGATGTGGTGAAGGTGCTCTTCCCAAGTCTGGCTGAAGATCAGAATGTCATCCAAGTACACCACTACAAATGAGTTGGTGAATGGCCGCAAGATGTCTTCCATCATCCTCATGAAGGTTGCGGGAGCATTCGTCAACCCGAAAGGCATGACCAGCCATTCAAAAAGGCCTTCCTTGGCTTTGAAGGCAGTCTTCCACACATCAGAGGGTTCAATTGGTACCTGGTGATACCCAGACTTCAGGTCGATCTTGCTGAAATATTTTGCAACTTTGAGTTGGTCCAGAAGGTCATCAATCCGTGGGATTGGGTACCTATTCCGGACAGTGATCTTGTTCAGCGCCCGATAGTCAATACAGAGTCTCCACGTCCCATCCTTCTTCTGTACCAACACGATCGGGCTCCCACAGGGCGATGAACTTGGTCTGATGTGACCTTTCTGCAACAGCTCCTGAATCTGCTTCTTGATTTCATCATTCTCCAGAACAGAGCGCCGATAGATCGGTCCATTAGGTAGCGGCGCACCGGGGGTCAGATCAATCGGGTGCTTGACCTGACAGTGCAGAGGAACCCCTGTGGGTGAGGTGAATATGTCCCCGTACTCCTCCACAACCTTATCCATTTGCTGTTGTTGTGCAGAGGAGCCCTGTCTGGAGGTCGTGGCCACAGTCTTCTTCTTGCCCTGGGGGCGGATCATCAGGAAAACGAATTTCCTGGTTTGGGAAATGAGCTTACTGCATTGTTTTGCAGTAACCAAAGAGATAGTCGCAGGAGGTGGTACCTCTGGTATCCTGTACAACTTATTTCCCAAAGTAATAATAACAGCACGAGGTCGAGACTCATACACAGCATGACGCTTCCACAAGTATGGTTGTCCTAATAATACATCAGAAACATCAATAGGAGCAACGTCACATAATACCTCATCCGTGAAGGGTTTGATGCTATAGGGAAGGCGGCACTGCTGGCTGACGCGGAGATCTCGTCCTTGGTGAAGCCACCCGATGGTGTATGGATGTGGGTGAGCTATGGTCGGCAAACCCAACCGCTTCACGACGTCTACTGAAATGAGGTTCTTTTGGCTCCCATTGTCGACAATGAACTGTACAGGGGAGCCCTTTATCCACATCTGGGAGTGGAAGAGACGTTCCTCCTCCTCTAGATCTTCCGGTTCCTCCTTCTAGATCTTTGTAGTGGCAACAGTGGCATTGGGCTCCACATCAATAATCTGTTTCCCTTTTTCATTCCCCTTTTCAGGTTCTGATTCGGAGTCGGAGCATGCATCTGACTCAGAAGCCCTCATCTCGGCCACTAGCAACTGCTTGGCCCGACACTCACTTGTGTTGTGAGTGGAGCTCTTATGGAACTCACACCACTTTCCCGTGTCCTTCTTTGGCTTTGCGGTGCTGTTCTTTTCTTGTGGCTTCGATGAGTTGTCCTTAGCCGCCATGCCTTGGCTCGGTCCTTTGTTCTGCGGTTTGGAAGCACCTTTCCCTTGCTTTTGATTCGCAGATCCAAAGTCTCGCTTCTTCTGCTTGAATTTCTGCTCAATCTTGGCAGCATACCGGTATGCCGTACCAAGCGAGGAGATGTCAAGGAACTCCATTTCCTCTTGAATGTATTTGTGCAGACAGATGCGATACTTTAGCACCAGATGTTTCTCTGAATCTTTGATACCCAACTTTGTGCGCAGGGTATGGAACAGATTCGTTAGCTCATGCACATCTTGATCCCTTTGTTGTCGCAACGTGGTCCATTGTATGTACTTGTCCTCATAGCTCCCCACGGGATAGTACTGTTCCTTGACGGCGTCTCGGAAAGAATTCCAAGTTGGTACGACCGAGAACAGAGAGGGTTCTGTCTGGTCCTTGTTCTCACAGTAGGTTTCCCACCAGTCCATAACATGGGGGGTAGCTTTGAGGAGTGCAAAAATAATCTTCTCCCGGTCTGAAAAGTCATGAACAGAGAAATATCCTTCTAATAGATTCAACCATCTATCTACGGCATCTGCGTCTATTTGACCCTCAAATATGGCAATGTCAAAATTTACTTGTACCTTAAAGGGAGTCGCAACTCCAGAGTGGCTACTGGATGCAGATGCGCCGCCGGTGGGCAGCCGTTGAAGGATCTGAGCAAAGCTATCCATCATCGCGTTCCTTTGTTTTTCGAGGGCCTCCTCGAGCAATATTTGGATAGGATCTCCTGCTCCCTCATCTTTCTTTTCGTCCCCCATGGGCGTCCGTCGAGGTTTGCGAGGCTGATCTTGCAAAGGTTCCACCAGATCAAGCCCTAGCTCCTTATACCCCGACCTCGTTGGGGACATGCAAAGAAGGATCGAGAAAAAACAGACCGCTATGATACCACTGATCCGGATTTATGAAGGAACGCAACAGAATAAACACATAACCATAAATACAGAGATGCAGCGGAAATAACACTTCATTTCATTAATATCAAAGAACTGAAATTTGCTTACAGACAGAATGGAAATAAAACTAGCTAGGGCACTGGTAGCTATCTCTGAGAAGAGATGTGGCGGCTACAGGCCTCTGAACTGCGTTACAATGAGGCTCTAGGGCCTATTTATTATTGAGAAACAATGGAGAACCCTAAACATCCCAAAAACCTAACCCTAGGAGATGAAGCGCCAAAACTATGGGCCCCGTTTGGGTAAATTGGTGTTTCAACTTCCCAGGGACGTAACTTTGGCATACTATCTCTGTTTGACGCACATGATACATCATTAGAAAGCTCTATCCGAGGACTACAACTTTCGCCACGAATATCATTTTGGAATGGAATGATATTCGCTGGAGGCGCGATGCCCAGAAAACGTCATTTAGGGCCTCAAAACGGCTCCGGAAGTTCAGGACCCGAAAAACTGCTAAAAATAGTAAATTATGCCGAAACTGAAAAACTGAAAGAGACAATGGTGGGGGCCCAAGTGGAATAGGCGGGTGGCCACCAATATCCACCTGGATCAGAAATTGATAGTAAGGTTGTAACCCTTGCGATGGAGCCAGCGATAATTTACCTGCAACATCGCAAACCCCTCACAATTAGAGGTTATACATTCGAAAGAATCGCTATTAGAGAAAACGAAGAGGTGGAGAGAGAATAAAAATATTTTAGTTGAGTAGCTGACGCTGCAAACCATAACCACATCCCTGCAAGGGAAGAGACAGAGGAAAACAAAAGTTAATATGTAAGTATAACTGGAGCGAAATACAAGTGAAAATGATAGGAATAAGGGAGAATCACTGTCTGAGGCCAGTGGGTGGTTGAACTTACCAAACGAAAGCCAAAGCTGGTCTTCAAACCATGAATATAATATAGAAAACCAGTCATGAAACCAAAAAGTAGACAATCTTTTAAACCACACGTGGAAACCTGCGTGAAAACCAAATCTCATTATAAACCTTATGAACTGAGTATTAAATTTTCCATTTCCATAGTCAAAGTGGTATTGCAGGGCTGCGAGAAAAATACCTTACCTGCAGTGGCATTAAGGCTCCCAATGCCAAGCGGTGAGCCAAGAACAACGCTCGATGGATTTTTCGAGAGGTTGTAGAGGGTAACGCCACAGAGTAGAAAAACATAATGAATATCTGTTAAGGTTTTGGGATGGGTCATTTCCCTATGCCAGAGCCCAATGATCGCCATTATTTATCATTTAGCCTAAGATCCAATGATGATCAAAAGGCCAGTTGTTTCTTCTAGAATGTATATTCCCATGTAGGGTACCTCAATCTTATCTACCATTATAGACTTAACCATTAGCATGGATGTTGGTACTGAAAGGATAAATATGCAATCAAGTTTGGTGAGCTATCAAACCATCTTAATCCCTTTGAGATTATGTATTTGAATTATAATAACAACACCATAAAGTCAATGAGGATACGATGATAAATGAAAATGAGAATGTCATAATAAATTCATATAATTAAAAGAGTAAGGTTGAAAGGAATATTTCGATACGCCAGTTTTAATGAAACTGGGTATTGCAAACAGTATTAAAACATGTCAAACATTGCTTGGGGAAAATTAATACCAAAGTATTACATATATTTCACCTCAAATCTAAATTAATTATGGGGATTTGGATCTTAGATGTTAAGCCCATTTGAATTACAACATAGTAAAAGTAAATTTCTTTTTATATAGAATTGTCGTGTATGTTACAAGTGTTATCAGAGTAGCGTTCATACACTGGGACCCAATGGGTCACCTAACGTGATAAACTATTTTGTTTAAGTGGTGTACAGAAAAATAAGTATCAGTAGAAGGCAAACGAGGAGGGGATCAACACAACAAACACCCTGGAACGAAGGGGAACCTACACCCTAACCACAAATAGAAATGAATCCTGAGATGTGGATTCAGTTGAGTGTAGATCGACACTAGGAAACTAGTAGACTCATGGAGGAGCAGCACCACCAAACAAATATTATGCTAAGCAATTTATAGAAGCTACATGAATAAATGGTTCAAGTTAGGAGTGACAATGAGCGCTTAATGCAAGAGCGGGAAAGGATACTCAAAATATTTTATGCTAAACATAATCAAGGAATGTTATAACCCAGTCCTGATGGAGAAATGCAGGAAGAAAATGAATGACAAGCTAAGGACCAAACTAATGTTAGAATGGAAATAATCCATTCACAAGATAGGAACTATAATGAGGCTAAGTCTGGTAATGTGTCATAACAAAGAGAAATTACAAAAGGTAATGTGTAACTACAACGTGAGTTCTAAGATAAAACCACCTACATTTGATAGAGAAGTGAGGAGGTGGTCAAGCATGGTTGATAACACAATAAGCAATTTCAATGCTATGAGTACAAGACAATCTTTAAAGTTTGACTTGTATCTATCGCTGAGAGATTTCCTCACTCGTGTGGAGGAAATCAAGAATATATGCAGCATAGAAGATCAAGACGTGAAATGGGTATACATTTCAACAATATTTCAAGAACAAGTATCTAACAAAATGTTTCTATGATGAAAAGTCCAGATAATTCCATGATTTGAAATTGGGTGAAATGAAAATGGATGAGTACATAACCAAGTTCACTTCCCTACTAAGATACGTTCCTTATCTAATGGATGAAAAGGCTAAGGTTCAGCAGTTCTTAAGTAGTTTCCCGACTGACATGAATCAACGAATTGAGTTCATGAATCCAAGGACCATGGACGAAGAAATTCGAAAAGCGAGAATGTGTTACCAAAAGTCTAAGGCAAAAGGAGAAATCGAAAAAAATTGGCAGCCAAGAAAAGGGCATAAAAGAGACTCAAATTTTAAAAATGTTAGAACCAATAATTTTAAGAATTCTGCAACGAATTCAGTCAATAAAAAGTTTGAAAGAAACCATCAAAGGCCCAGTGGCCTATGCAAGAAAATCCCACAGAGGCTTCCAGCAAGCCTGAGCAACAAAAAAATAAAAAACCACCTCTACAGTGCTGGGGGTGTGGTGAGGCTCAATTTTATAAGAACTACCCACATCGGGGAAGAAATGATACAATACCCAATTTACAAGAAGCCTCTATAGTGGGATATGTAGCCCATAACATACCCAGAATTAATGTAGCTTTAAAGGACCGACAAGCAGATTATCAACCAACGATGATAAAACTGAAAGGTAAGCTACTTTCACAACCTGTTTCTAATTTGGTTGACCTAGGTGCGAGTTTAAGTTATCTAAACCCCAAAATAGTAGAAATTTATAAGTTTCAAAGTCATAAATTTAAAAATCCCTGGCTGGTACAACTTGCCACTTGGGAAAAAATAAAAGTTTGTGCCAAAATTTCTAACTATACATTGGAAATTGGAAACCAATAGTTAAATGTGGATTTGAATATACTACCGTTGGGATCCTATGACGTGTTGTTGGGCATGGATTGGCTGGAGAAACATTGGACACTTGTGGATTGTAAAGAGAATATTATATATTATAGAATGCAATATGGAACTCGTAAAGAGATACAAGGAATCAAGAAACCCCTACAGCTGTGTCCTATTACATCCTCTCAAATTAACAAGTGTATTAGAAAAGGATGCCAAATATATGTCAGTGAGGTGGGTTTTTCTAATTCTAAAGAGAAGACTCCTATGATGGAGAACATACCTGTAGTACAAGAATTCATGGGCGTGTTTCCAGAAGATGTACGAGATTTACCTCTAAGAAGATATATTGTTTTCACTATTGAGTCGATGCCAGGAGCATCACCAATTTCAGGGGCCCCATATCGACTGAGTGTACCAGAGCTAACTGAATTAAAAATGAAATTGCAAGAGTTGTTGGACAAAGGGTACATTCGACCAAGTGTGTCCACTTGGGGAGCACCAGTGCTGTTTGTAAAGTAAAAGGATGGAACCATGCGAATTTGCATGGACTACATATATCTCAATAAAATCACCATAAAAAAATAAATATCCCTTACCACAGATTGATGACCTATTTGATGAGGTGAAGGGGGCCACTATATTTTCGAAAACAGACTTAAGATATGGATATCACCAGATCCAGATAAAAGATGAGGATATCTACAAGACTGCCTTCGGTACCACATATGGACATTACAAGTTTGTGGTATTACCATTTGGTCTAACTAATGCACCAACAACATTTATGAGTCTGATGCATGGTATATTTCACCCCTTTTTGGAAAATTTTGTGCTAAAATTCATTGACGATATTTTAATTTATTTAAAAAACATGTAAGAGCACAAGGACCACTTAAGGATAGTGTTGGAGATGTTATGAAAACATCGGTTGTACGCTAAGTTCAACAAACGCGACTTCTTCAAAGAAGAGATCTAGTATCTAGGCCATGTTATTTTCGCTGAGGGAATAGTAGTCGATCCAAAGAAAATGAAAACAAATATGGAATGGTGAGTACCCCAAAATGTGGCAGATATTCGATCCTTTATGGGATTGGCTGGATACCATCGACAGTTTGTTGAACAGTTCTCAAATATTTCTTTTCCAATTACCTATTTACAGAGGAAGGGAAAAGTATTTAAATGGACCAATGAATGCCAGAACAGTTTTGAAAGGTTAAAACATTTGTTTACCACTGCGCCAGTGTTGAAGGTAGCCGACCCCAACAAAGAATTTGAGGTTTGTACTGATTCTTGTAAGGAAGGAGTTGGGGAAATTTTATCGCGAAAAGGAACAATGGTTTCCTATGAATCAAGAAAATTAAAAGAGCACAAACAATGATACTCATCCTATGATCTAGAGCTGACAGCGATAGTGCGTGCACTCCGGGTTTGGAGGCACTACTTGCTAGGAAAAATATTTGTGTTAAAAACTGACCACAACAGTCTAACCAGTTACTTTAAGCAAGCTAATCTAAACTCTCATCAGGAAAGATGGAATGCCTTCCTAAGGGATTTTTACATTGATATTCAGCATGTAAAAGGTAAAGAAAATTGTGTGGCGGATGCCTTGAGAAGAAAACTACATTATGTTTATGAAATTTTCTATAATCAAATTGAATGCAAATTTTTAGATCAGATAAGAGAAGAAGCCAGGAAGGATCCTGAATACCTATTTTATGGCAGCAAGTGGAGGAAGCCAGAAGGAAGAAAAACCTTTCGATTATGGAGTTAGAAAAGGTAAACTGGTAACCTTTAAGGAAAATGTATATATTCCAAATCGAATGGGTTGAAAAGATCTGATCATGAATAAGTATCACCGCATTAATTACTTAGGACACCCAGGATACTAGAAAATGTTAACAACAATTAGAAAGGTCTATTTCTATCCTGTTATGCAAAGAATTATTGCAAAGTATTTAAACAAATTTCTAGAGTGTCAGATGGTTAAAGTGGAGCATCGACATCCAACTAGATTGTTGCAGCCTATACTATTACCTGAGTGGAAATGAGCAGTTATATGTCTAGATTTTATCACTAGTTTACCAAAATAAAAAAGGCACAATGATTCCATTATGGTGGTTGTCGATAGATTGAGTAAAGAAACACACTTCATACCTGTACAGTCAACTTACAAAACCATGCAAATAACAAACATCTTCATGATAGAGATTTTTAGATTGCATGGCATTCCAAAGACTTTTATATCATATCGAGATGTGAAGTTTACTTCAACATTTTGGAAGGCCCTATTTACGGGTTTGGGATCCAAAATAAACTTCAACACCGCTTATCATCCCCAGAAGGATGGGAAAAATGAGCAGGTAAATAAAATCTTGGAGGATATGCTGCATATGTATGTGATGCAGCAACCAACAAGATGGGAAGAATATCTACACTTGGTAGAATTCGCATAAAATAATGGTTACCAAGAGTCTCTTAAGATGAGCCCCTTTGAAGCTCTGTATGGGTGATAGTGTCGTACTCCTATCAGTTGGAGTAGCCCTGAAACCAAGTTAATGCTTGGACCAAAGACATTGGCTGAGATGGAATCAAAGGTAAGAAAGATCAGACAAAATCTGAAAGGAGCTTAAGATCGACAGAAGGTATATGCAGATAATAAAAGGACTTATTGATAATTTGAAGTGAGCGATCATGTATATGTAAGGATTAAACCGAGGAAGAGCACACTTCAATGGAATTCCTGTGCCAAGCTCGCTCCCAGGTTCTGTAGACCCTTCCAGATATTTCAGAGAGTGGGACCTATGGCTTACCGATTGGCTTTACCCAGCCATATTTGGGTACACAATGTGTTTCATGTATCCTTACTAAAACGATATGTGCATGACCCAGAGCATGTAATCAATTGGAAAATCATTAAGGTAGGGAAGATTTAAAATCCTATCTTAAAATGTTAAGTATTTATGAGAGTCTAACTAAAGCTTTTTTAGAATACAGGTCGAACCAGACGGAAAATTTCTAGTCCAACCTTAGCGTATACTTGATCGGAAAGAAATCATGCTCCGGAGGTGAGCCATCACCCAGGTTAAAGTGTAGTGGAAGCACTTCAGAACAGATGACACTACCTAGGAAGATGAAGTATTTGTTTGTGAGGCTTATCCATAGTTGCTTGTTGAGCTGGAATAAAACAACAAGGATGGTGTTTACTTCTAGGGGTGGAGTTGTGATAGTTGGTTTAAGTGTTAACTAATTGTTATGCTATTTATTTTAAAGAGACTAAGAAAATTATTTCTTTTGAGAAATGGACTACATGATGAAATTAAATTAATTATGTTTTTTTTTAAATCAAATTTAATTATGGAATAGTGGTTCCATAAAAAGTTAAAAGAATGATGATAAAAAGTATTCGAAGAACTGTGAAGTCGTTGAACAGAAAATAGTTAAAGACAATTACCTTTCCTCTGGGGATAAAAGGATATCCCAGTGAGGAAAAGGGGTTCTGTCCCGTGAAAAAAAAGAAGAGGAAGGGAATGAAAATATTTCCTAAGCTGGTGGTGACCGGTGGAAAGCACTCAATGTTCCTCAACCCTTCAAAGGGAGAGTACTAGACCAGGGGTCTTGATGTCTCTTTTGGGTTATCTGTCAACCTACTCATCTCAGGTGCAGAGCATGGGGGGATATGAGGACGTAATTTCCTATCTCCTGCTAGGGAGGACATCATCAACAGATTCTTGAACAACATAAGTATACAAACTATAGGAATTGGTAAGCACTAGAAAGTTTGTTGTTTATATACATTTCTTGAAATCATGAATGTTTAAATAGACTTCCTTACTATGGAAATATTTAGACAGATTACTTTTAAAACACGAGATATTTTCTTGAAAATGAAATAAAGAACTTGGTACTGGAAATTTATAGTTAAATAGTATTATGTTCTCTGGAAAATATACTAGATAGTACAATAGAATCTGTTAAATATGTGAGGTCTGCGTAACAGAAATATATGCTAAAGACATAGTATAAATTTCAAGAAAACTAGTATGTACCGAACACTGAATACCACATTAAATAAAGACAGAAGTAAACAACCTAGTAATATGGACCAGGTAAACCATTAGTTCAAGTCCAAGGTCGAAACCCTGGATCCCAGAACTAGAAATTGACACGTATTCGATGTTAATCTTAGACAATGAGATGTAGTGTAAAACTTTGCCTTTAGGTGGTCTGGACACCTTAACTAAAAAAAGAAGAACTGGAATGGTAAAACGGATAGAAAAAATAAATTTCTTGTATGTAATAAGGAACCCAAATATGAAGATAATTCATAACTATAGTGACATGCATAATTCATATAGTAAACCTCTACTAAGGAAATTATTGCAGGAGTTTAATATTAAATATCTATTACAGATGAGAACCAAAGACTAGCCCTTAAGAAAAAAATATTTACAACTGAAAACAAGAGTCAAGTAATATAAAAACTAGAACACTGGAGTTACTCATATAATTGTACCATTGACACTATAATCTAGGGTCGATAAAATAAAACTGTTCAGTTCTATTTGTAAAATATTTATACAACTTGGTTACACAAAGGTATTACCCTCACAGGCCAGGCTGGAGGTTCGATCGACAGCCTAGGATAACTATATCTAATTCACTAAAAAATGAAATTTCCAGAAAGAAAATTGCATGCGGCCTTTACGCTAGAAGAACTACTTCTGATGCATTAAAGATGAAATGGTACAGTAAAAACAAGCCTGTATAACCAGAATATAAACTCATAAAATTATAGAGGTCATGGAGAAAAGTCCGTAAGGCTTAAGCCGAAAGCATTAACTAAATTCCAGTACCTATAGGAGAGATAGCCGGATTTAGAATAACAATCTTGGCTTCACAAAGAAATTGACAGTAAGGTTGTATTCCTTGCCATGGATTATTTACGTGCAGCATCAGAAACCCCTTAGAATTAGAGGTTATAAATTCAAAAGAATAGCTAATAGAGAAAAAGAAGAGGTGGAGACAAAAACAAAGCTTTTACATGAGTAGCTAATGCTAAAAACCATAAGCACATCCCTACAAGGGAAAATGAAACTAAGTTATTACGTAATTATATATGGAGAGAAATACAGGTACAAATGATGGGACTGAGGGAGACTCACTGTCTGAGGCCAGTGGGTGGTTGAACTCAGCAAACGAAAGCCAAAGCTTGTCTTCGAACTATGAACATAAGATATTAAACCAGTCATGAAATCGAAAACTCAACATTCTGCTAAACCACACACGGAAACCTGCGTGAAAACCAAAGCTCAGTATAAACCTTATGAAATGGGTATTAAATCCAACATTACGATTGTCAAAGTGGTATTTCAAGGCTGCGAGAACAATACCTTACCTGCAGTGGCAGTGAGGCCACCACTGCCGAGCAGTGAGCCAGGAATGGTGCTCGATGGAGTTGCGGAGAGGTTGCAAAGGGAAACGCCGCAGAGCAAAAACACATAATGAAATTCAGTTAGGGTTTCGAGAGGGGTCACTACCCTATGCCGAAGCCCATCGATCGCCACCGTTGATCCTTAAGCCTAAGATCCAATGGTGATTGAAAGGTCAGTTGTCCCCTCTGGAATGCAAATTCCCATAGAGGGTACTTCAATCTTATCCACCATTAAAGACCTAACTATCAGCACGGACGTGCGTACTAAAAAGATAAATATGCAATCAAGCTTGGTGAGTTGTCACACCGTCTCAATCCCTTCGAGATTATGTATTTGTACCATAATACGAACACCATAAAGTCAACCAAGATAAAATCATAAATGAAAATCAGAATATCATAATGAACTCATATAATTAAAATAGTAATGTTGAAAGGAATAATTCGATACGCCAATGTTAATGAAATTGGGTTTTGAAACAATATTAAAAAATGTCAAAACATTGTTAGGGAAAATGTTAAACCAAAGTATTACCTATATTTCGCCTCAAATCTAAATCAATTATAAGGATTTGGATCTTAGATTTTAAGCCCATGTGAATTACAACATCGTAATTTTTTTATTTTTTATTTTTTAATACAAAATTGTCAGGTATGTTACATGTATATATTTTCATTTTTAGGAATACACCAATAAATATCATAGCCATAGTTCTTCATATTAAAAATAACATGTTGGAAGAAACTGATGCGCATATATATATCATTTTGTTAGTAATATTTTATAAATTTCACATATCAAATTTCATATTATGGAATTGATTTTTTTTCATTTTTACTATTTTTCTCTAAATAAATATTAAGTTTATATATATATATATAATAATGCATAATAAAATAATATATATATATATATATATATGTATATATAAATTTTTTTTATTTTTTATTTTCATAAATATATAAAATTGGTATCAAAATATATTAATTAATATAGGTATTCAAATATTTTTTTAAGGATGGAGTTTGAAATAATTCTTGAAAAATAAAAAAATACATATTTTTTAATTTTGAACTAATGTCTTTATACAAAATTAATAAAAAAAATGTAAAAATATGTTATATATTATAGATATTAGAAAGAATTACACATTTGATTTGTAATCTCAGTTAATGAATTAAGCAAGTAAAATTAGGAAGACATTATTTATATTTTATAATATTTTTCATTTACTTTTATATATTATGGATATTTAAAGTGATTACACATTTAGGTTGTAATATAATTAAAGACGATATTATTTATAATTTATAATACTTTTATTTAAAATTATCTATATATAATTTTTTGTTTTTATTTTTAACTTAGCTATATTTCATACTTAACTAACATGAACTTTTTATTTAATCAATATTTTATTTTAATTTTAAAATGTACATGATTAATACTAAGCACAGAGAAAAAGAGATATTAATCATAATACGTTATATAATGTACCTCTCAATGAGTATAAGGAGTATATGAATATTTTAACCCTTTTGAATATATATTATATCTATTCACAATCACCCATTTCAAGTTTCTTTCTTGAATATAAATAATTGTCTTTTTTACCATTGGGAAAGTGATTTGGTAACCCTCTATATATGAATATTTATCTGGATTCTTTTCCTAAATACATTATCAAGTGAAGAATATTAAAAATTTAAAAACTAAAAAATGCTAACACAAATAAATATGATATAAATGAAAATATTTACACCGTAAAGAATTAGCCGCACAAAAACAAAAATGGAAAGGTTAAATTCTTCCGTTCGCTAAGAAATTTCATTGAAGAATTTGGTTTTTTTAACACGCTATATAGATGAAAGAAGTAAAGATCGAAACACTTTTGCTCCGCATTCTATTGAGTACAATCACTAATGAATTACTACAATATTCCCATTATTTTGTTATAGTTTTTTAATGAAAAGAAAAATAAATATTAATTATTTAATATGGGACTTTTTATAATTTCCGAAAATATAGATAATATATATTAATTACTCAATACTAAAATATCATTACCTTATTATTTTTTATATAAATGAATTTAGGTTTATTTTATTGAAAGTTTATTAATTGTTTAAAGAAATTAAATATTTCTAATTATAATATATAACAAAATCAAATTCAAGAAATTTTAAAATTAAAATAAATTTAATTAATCTTTGAAAACAGTTTAATTATTTATTTTAGAAGACAATATAATCGGTGATCAAAATAATATGATTTACAGAGTCTTAAGTTATAATAATTGGAGATCCCAAGTTAGAATCCCGTCTACTAGTAATTGTGTGTCAAGCCTGAACTTATAATTAAGGCTTACATCTTATATTTAAAAAATTGATTTGTGAATTTTTAATGATGGTTGAAAATTTCTTTCAATTTCTCTTTTAAATTAAGAATAAATAAGAATAAATTAGATTCTCTTTCTTTCTAATCCTTCTATATTAAGAATAAGTTAAATCTAAAAATCTATATATGTTAGAGTAATATCTAAATGTAGAATCTATATATGCTAGAGTAATTTCTGAATGTAATTTGAGTGTTAATGTACCCATACCTTTGTGTGAAATACGTTTGCTTTTAATCATTCTTATTTAGTATTAGAGTCCGGGTTGGAGAGATGTGAAGTTTTGTGGACGGCTCAAGCTGCTAATGCTCTGTGAGGAGAGTTGTATTTTCTGTAGTTGCTGCATTCTATGGTGAAGTTATGAGGCAGGGACTGAGTCTACAGTGTTTTTTAATAGCTGTTGCGAGAGGCACACAAGCGCATCAGTTTTCCCAAAGGAGTCTGCGTGTAAAGTAGTATGTGGTGCACAACAGGGCATGGAAGATGTTAAAGAACGTAATCTCAACCACCTGCTAGGTGTCGAATTCGTCAGTCCAAGTGTCTCAGTTTAGTTTAAGTCAGTCCAGTTTAGTTGAGTTTATTTCCAGTTATTTATTGTTGATGTTTCCAATGTAATCTATTTAATCTATTCGTAATATTGTGAAGAGCAACTCTCTGCTCCAGTTCGTTTTTAGTGTTTCAATTCTTGTCATGGTATCGGTGCCAGGTTGCATAAGCCTCCTTGGAGAGCAGCAATAGAGCTACGAAGGAGCAGAAGAGCAAAACAACTGATTGGCACGACTGTGAGTTGATTGACGCTGGAATACACTCCATACCCGCGCCATTTTCATGCCTCACATCGTTTTTGAAATAGTCGCGACTATTCCCCTCGGGGCCACGCCAGTCTGACAATCTGCATGCGGAAAAATCGGATCTGCAACTCAAAAATTGGTGTGCGCTATGGCATTAAGCTGTATTTCTTCAGATCCGGTTGTTACGTAATCCGGCATGGAGCGAACGGTTCATATGTGAAGATTTGAGATCTCCACAGAAGCCATAGATATGAATGTTGAAGACGACATGCATGACGAACCATGGTTACCAAATTCGAATTCGAATTCGAATACGAATTCGATTCGATATCGAAAAAATTCGGTCATATAAAATTCAATACGGAAAAAATTCGATATTATACATATTACAAATATTTAAACTTTTTTTTATGTTTATTTATTTTTAATGAACTGTCATTATATTCAAAATTTTAATAAAAATTCATTAAATCATTTCTTAATTTCCAACATTAATTAATTTCTTTGTAGACCTTTTCTCTCTAAAATAATTTAAAAATAATGAGAATCAAAATAAAATCTAATAATATGATCACAAAACACAAAGTTGGAGTTAATTTTATAATTTTTTTTAATATTGGATTTATCCTTTTTTATATATTTATTTTTATCTCTTTGAAACTGAAATTTGCCATTTTATAATTATTTTTAATATAGAAGTTACCGTTTTTTTATTATTGTGTTTTTCTATTATTGTGTATAAGATTTACGGATTTGCAACTAAGATTTGTCATTTTATAATTTTTTCTAATATTAAATTCATTTTTTTAATAGGATTATCCATTTGAAATTGAAATTTGCCATTTTATAATGTTTCCCAATATAGAAATTATGTTTCCAATTTATAATTTTATAATTTTACAATTTGTCATTTTATAAAAAAATTTTATATAGAAAATACTTGTTTTTTTATTAGAATTGTGATTTTTTTAACTGTTTCTATATATGAATTGTGATTTTTTTACTTGTTTCCATATATGAATTACCAAATTTACTAATAAATCTCCATATTAAAAAAGAACTTTCGGAAACTAATTGATCTTATTGTTCACTAATACAAGTTGGCATAGCCTAACTTATATTCTCCCAAACACAGAAGCATTCTTTATCGATATTCCTTGTCCTTGCAGGCTTGCAGATGTCCTTGCAGTTACTTTCATCCAAAATTCTTTATTACATCGATCCAAAGTTCTTTATGCTAAATAAAATGTAACCCATTCATGATTGCCAAATGCAGGAATTAAACTTAATTATCATTCTGATATGCCTGTTCAGCAACAAACGCTAAAAGGATATTTTATGTTATTTTAATCGTGATTATGAAAAATGCTCTGTTGTCATTTTAATCCTTGTTATGATGAGAATTAAAATTGATGGATGGGTAATTTGTAAGGCCACTCCGTCAAATTATACTTGTGTTTGTACTTGGTTTTAAGCTTGTTAATAAATTTGCTTTCTTTTTCTGTGTTCAGGTTGAAAATTGAAATATAGTGAAGAAGGGGACGACACACTTCAGCAAGTAACATCGAAGCACGATTCAACAAGTAACCGAGAAGGCGACAGAACACTTCACAGCACCGTTCAGCCTGTAACAGCGAAGGCGTCAGAACACTTCAGCCATTGGAACCCCCGGTGGAACCGTACCGAATCGAAATCTAACGAACTATTCGCTGAATCGAATCGAATCACCGAATTTACGAATTTTTTGGGCCAGTACGGCCGAACTTGGTAACTATGTGATGAACATGTCAATGAAATTTTCATGCATTGGAGTTTTGAAGAGATAAGATATTATTCTAATCCTATGTTGCAGAGGATTGATCATGAAAAGAGCACTACAGAAGACAATATGTGGCAGCAGCCCACATTTCTTGAAGATGTCCAGAAAATGCTTAGACAGCCTGGAAAAATAGAAGACCTGCAACAACAAATGAAGAAACAGAGTTCTCAAGGATACAGTAAAGCGAAAAATCTGAAACAATTTAGAGGCTACAGAATTTGGAAGAAGAGAAGAAGAAAACCAAATCTAGTTGAAGTCAAATTTTTTAAAATTGTAAGCCTCGCTGAGACATAGACCAGCAGGTATCTTAATTTTTTTTTCATGTGGTTGATATTAAAGGGGAGTGTTAAAGAACGTAATCTCAACCACCTCCTAGGTGTCGAATCCGTCAATCCAAGTGTCATAGGTGTTGAGTTTATCTCCAGTTATTTATTGTTGATGTTTCCAATGTAATCTATTTAATCTATTCGTAATATTGTGAAGAGCAACTCTCTACTCCAATTCATTTTTAGTGTTTCAATTCTTGTCAGAAGACCCATTAATTTCTAGTCGTAACCTAAGGTGGAGAGTTATATGCATAAGCATATGTGTGGAGACACTTTCAGTGGTGCTGTAGATGATTATTGCTAAAGCGTTGGAAGACCTGTGTGGGAGAGTCCTATACTAGTGCCTCCTCATCAAGGTTACACACGTAGGCCTATTCACAGACCCGCTTAGGTCTAGAAGCTAACTCCACTTGGAAAAGTTTAGTGGCTATGTTCAAATTGTCAAATCTACGAATGAAACTTGAACTCCACTTGGAACCTTCAATATAATATCAAAAGGAGTGCGGTATAAACATGCTTCTGGTAACGAGATTTTTTCTTCATTTTCATTTCGTTGATAACAAGGCCTCGAAAGTTTACAATATGCTTTATGATCGATTGCATATTTATCATTCTATCTTTCTTAGCATTATGAGACCACGGAAGACTGGGTTCGATTGAGACTCTTTTTTTTTGTTCCAATTTCGAGATCTATCCGAGGAGATAAGGCACTATCATGCATGTCGTTGTTGTAGTCAGACTAGTCGTGTGGCGTATATGTAGTTAGAGGAGGAGCTGACTACAAGGGAAAGTGGCCTGCTGTTTTCACTATAAATAGATATTTTTTTTATTATCGTGGAATTCATGGTTCTAGAAAAAAATTGTGGTATCAATTTCTCTTTATTGAAAGTTAAGTTTAAATAGGTATTTTTTTTAAATATTTTTTTTTGTTATCATGGAGTTCATGGTTTTAGAAAATTATAGTGGTATCAATTTCTCTTTATGGAAAGTTAAATTACAGATGCAATTATTGAAGAAACAATTGCCAGGTATAGTGAAGGGTACAAAAGTAGCATTTACAGATGCCAAACAATTACTTAAATGGAAAAATATAGATGACAAAGTTAATTTCATTATTTGACTTTCACTTTTAGATTCACATTTACATCATGTATATCTCACTAAACCATCTAAAGAAATATGCGAATGCTTGACTCAACTATTTGGTACAAAAGCTACAAACTCAAAATTTTCCATAAAATTTCATTTACTTAAACTAAAAATGAATGAAGAAACATCTATGTCGAGTCATTTAAAAAATTTAATATCTCTTATCAGAAACTTAAGTGATAAGGTGAAACCCAAAATCCATCTTACTAAATAGTTTACCTTCAAGTTTTAGCACTGTAGTCTTCACCTTAAGTCAAACGTCTTTACATACATTAGATGAGACAATTACAACACTTTTGGTAGATGAAAGGAGGCTAAAACCAAAGGATACAAAAGGATATTATGATATAGAAAATGCATTATTTTGAATTATAATGATGAGAAAGAGAAATGAAAATAAAACTGAACTTGAATGCTACTATTGCAGGAAAGTTGGGCATAAAGAATGGAATTGCAAAGACTGTGCCATGGATCTATTAAAAGGGAGGGTAAAAGCATCAACTAACATAGCTATAGATGAATATTAATTGAATTATGATGATGAATTCAACTAAAATTTTGAACCTCTCAAACTCTTTTAGAACAACTTTCTACGTTTCAGTGAAAAGGCTCAACATGGATGGTTGTGTAGATAGATTGGTACTCAAAATGGATGGTTGTATAGATAGATTGGTAGTTGTGGAATAGGGACGGATCCCTCTTTGTTGAAGACGTGAAAGTGGTCTTCAATTGTGGTTATGGGACACTTTGGAAGGCCGTTCACTAATTGACTTCGGGAGACTTGGGAGTTCATGGGTGGAACTTGGGAATCCAACTTGCTAACTTGATGGAGCTCATGTTGATCCGGTCATTATAAACCATTTGAAGAATGATTATATATTTTCTTGCTTATGAGTTGTTTCAATGAGTTTATGTAATGTAAGCATTAAGGGGAATATAGAGTTAATGCTTACATTCTGTATTTGAGAAATTACTTTGTGAATTATTTTTTTTATGGTTGAGAAATCATCTCAATCTTTTTTTCTAAATTAAAATTAAGTTAAATCTAAAAAACTAAATGCTATGTATGTTTTTTAATCATTTTTATTAACAAAATGCTAATTTCCTTATTAAAAAAATCCAAATATTTTTAAAAATATTAATTGGGTCCTCTCAATACTTCCATAATATTACTAACTAATTTGACCAATATTATCTAAGAATTAAGTGTATTATCTATTAAGAAACAAATTACTATTTAACTAGTTTATTTTCTTATATTGATTTTTTTTTTTTTAAATAATATACAAATTCTTAAGCGTAGGATAAGTAACTTGTTTTTACTGATTAAGTGATTTGCTTTTGGACCTTATTTTATATAAGGTAATTTAGGTTGATATTTTTTTTCTTTATTTTACGATTTTACTGAGGGAGTGATTTGCTTTAGGACCTTAATTTATATAAGGAGTTTAGGTTGATATTTTTTTTCTTTATTTTATCTTCCATTGTTTTTCTCTACAAAAGAAATTAGTAAATTCATGTTACATGTTATTGATTTGGATAGCTAAAACACTTTATATTTCAAAATTTTGATGATTACATTAACTTAGATTTATTGGTTTATCAAATTTATTATCCTTTATTTGGTTTAGATTTAGTAAATATAAAATTAAAAAAAATTGCACTACAAAATTTATTATCCTTTATATATTCAAAAGATAAATTCTTGAAATAACTCAATTGATAAATTCTTGGAATATATATATATATATATATATATATATAAAATTCAATATTGTTGATAAATATATATAATTATAATTATATTTAATTTATCATTCTGAATCCATATAAATTAATAAAAGTTTAACCTAATTGGTTGGTGAAGAAAGATAAAATAGGGTAGATAAAGATAAGGGAAAGTAAAGAGGTCGGAAGAACGCCCGAGAGAACGGCAGGATAGGTTACCGCACAGCGAAACCTGGTAGAACCCTACGATGGTGCCTGAGTCGAATCATCTTAAACGAACTAGCTTGCAATTTACGGAGAAAACAGTAGTTAGAGATGAATGTGGTCTGAACATGGAATTTTCAGTCAAAGTTACTCGGTAGAATCTCGTTTGCGATGTCAAAAATGATGCACACCCACCCTTGTAAATATAAAGAGAAAATTTATGTTTAATAGATTTCAGTTGTGTATGTTGCAATTGAAGGCGAAACGTAATCCAGCTGGCTTTTGGTAGAAAATCTTTGACCTTCTTATGTTGCAATTAGTATAACAGAAACCACTCCGAAATGATGCAGGTAGATTTCTTTGATTCCCTTTTAACGTTAAAAAACCATTTCGATGCATTATTTTTTTCATTTGTTCTAGCTGAGCAGTGTGAATGTGTGTTGCAGGTGTTTCTTTACCCCATGTATGCGTTTTTTAAATGTGTTGTAGCATGGGTGCCGAGGTTTAAGTGATTAGGTGCCAATTTTTTCATTTTGTTAATTGTGTGATATTGGTTGAGTGCGGTCTGGATTAGATATCCCTTCGGTCGATTAGGTGCCAATGTTTTCATTTTGTTTATTGTGTTAGATTTGTTAGGTGAGATTCATGTTGGATTACATTTTTTTTTTTGTGTGTAAATTATGAAGGAATTAGGTTTATGTTAGATTAGATATTTTTTATTTAATTAGGATTTTTAGGGTGGAAATTATAGATTTCATAAAAGTGAGATTATTTCTCCAACACTTTTTCAAATATAGGTGGGGAAATAGAACTTTGTTCTGATATTATGAAGATGTTTTCCATTACACCAAAACACTCAAGTATTAATAAAATTTGTAACTTGGAAAATAGAATCTCCAAAGTGGAAATTACGGGTTCCATAGAGTTGTTGTGATTTCTCCAACACCCCCTACGAAGTAGCTAGCGAAATCTGAAATTAAATCATTAGAGCACAAATAAAGAGCTACCTAAAGATTAATTGCAAAAAGTAGCAAAAATTGAAAATTAAAATTAGAATGAAGAATGAATGTGATCACTCAAAATTAGTAATCAATATATAAAGCAAGTTAAACTTAATTATACATGTAATAACAAAAAATAATTAAAACCAACTAAACTAGATATACTTTATGTTTTTGTTAATGTTCACATGCACCAAGTGCAAGTACTAAAATTAACTAAACCCAAATACACAATACATATAACCAGAACTAAAACCAAATACACATCACATATAAAAACTAAAATCAAACTCAAACCGTTAAAGTTATGTGAATACATATACACCAATTACTGAAATGTTTATAATTACATCAAAAAATATTTAATCATTATACAATCAATCAAGTTATTTCACACATTCCAAACATTATACATGTAATAACAAAAAATAGTTAAAACTAATTAAACTAAATATACTTTATGTTTTTGTTAATGTTCACACACACCAAATACAAGTACTAAAATTAACTAAACCCAAATACACAACACATATAACCAAAACTAAAACCAAATACAAATCACATGCAAAAACTAAAATCAAACTCGAACTATTAAAATTCACTGGATACATATACACCCTTTACTGAAATTTTATATTTACATCAAGAAATACTTAATCATTACACGATCAATCAAGTTATTTCACAGATAAGTTATTTCACACATTCCGAGCATTATACTGTCGGTAACTATATATCACAAAGTTATTTCACACATTCCGAGCATTATACATTCCTTCTAACGTCTCCGCTCGGCTGTCTCTCTTTGAGCTTTGAAATAAACAACAGCAAAGGTAATCCAAGTCCATTGTGATCAGCGAAAACTCTGGTACCGATATTTATGGGCGATCTAGGAGCGACCAGCACTGTTTGTCATCATGTCTGCTTGAACAAAGTAAATACTTACATGTGAATCCCAATCATAAGCCTCAAATATATTATCGTATCAGCTGAGAGTCACAAAAACATTTACTCGCGTTACATTTTATTGGAAATTAACTTAGCCATTGGGTTAAATGAAGTGGCAGCAGTTATATTTTTCTACTTATGTCATGAATAAAAATGAATGGTTATACTTTATTGATTAAGGATGGATTAATTAAATGTACGAGCAAAACTATTTTTGATATTTGAATAAAATTTAACTTGTGGAAATTATTTGTGACTAAAAATTGATGGTAAAAGTAAATGAGAAGTTAGTTGGAAGCTGAAAAAGCAGTTTCTCTGAGTTACGAGAAAACTGGAATAAAGAGGAAATTCCAAAGGGAATTGAGGGATTCTGTAAGAAAAGAAAAAAGAGAACTGTTAAAAAGCTGAGAAGGTATTCCGAAACAGTTAACCCACTGGGTTGGAGATTGGACCAGGTGTCCCAAGTTCTCCCCGGGAATCCTGACACAGCACAGGTCGGAGAGGGGCTGGGCCGAGATTTGTCCAGGACTCTCCTCCAGAGTATCATGTTCAACGAGACCCAGGCTGCAAGCTCGGGGGAGAACTGTGGACGTAATTGCCCAGTTCGTGGACGGGAGGAAATGAGTACCATCAGTGGTATACAGATTCAGATGAGTAAAAGCAACAGAATTTTCTTATTTCCTTAGGTTGAACAATCTGTTTATTATAGTTAAGATTATCTGTTTAAAATAGGTTTCTTCTTATATTCCTTGGAAGGAGTAATTTGTTTATTACAGTCAAGAACATTTGTTAATTAAGTTTATCTGTGTTTCAAACAGTAATTTGTAATTGTAGTTGTAAACTTATTTTTGGAACCTTGAAATTTGGTAAAGACATAGACAGTAGGTAAACCAGACAAGGGATTGTAACTAGGTCTGATTAGCTAACCCCTAGGAATAGTACTGTAGAGTTACAATTGATTTAAACAGAGAAGGAACACAGTTACAGGCAGACTGTTAATCCAAATACCAGAGTAAATCCGGTTCTTGGAAAAATCGTCCCCTTTCCTATGATAAACTCGGACAGTAGGTGGTCCGGTCACCTGTAAGCGTAACCATAGGAAATATAAAAGCAAGAACTAGGAAAACAGGAAATTGGATGCCCAGTACTCTCCTTAAGAAATAGAATTGATAACAAGAATTAATATAGTATCAGCTTGAAGTAAACCTGTAACAGATATAAACTCCTGAGACAGAGTGTAAACCATCATGGATTTATACATTAACAGAAAACAGGTTGCAATATTGGTGCAATCGCAGCAAGTAAAGTAATGCAATATAATATAGACAATCCATGATACATTAGCAGTGCATGCATTCAAGATTGTAACCAGAATGAAGAATCACAAGCCAACTTGCTAGTCGAAACATAGTTATCGAAACACAGTTGCTAATATATAGAAATAACACCATTAACGCAAGGAAAATTATTTTACAGCAAGAAACTGTCAACCATAGCTATCATGAAACTGGACAAAGTAATCATTTCAAACCCCAAAATTAGTATATCCGATTTATACATTCAAGAAGGCAGGGTCGGGAAACCCCAACCGAACAGCATTAAAATTATACAATGTTTGATAACAAGACTCTGTCTAACAGGTCGAATATCTCGCGGCCGGAGGCCAGACCAAATAGATTAACCAGTCTAATTCGCCTTGAAGACATATAACATATTTCCTGTAACAAAATGACCCAACTATCTAAGAACGGGAAAATCAATTTCAGGGCGAAAACCTAGCCAGGACCCATTTAACATATCAGAACAAACAAATCGAGAATGACAGGGCACCGTGGAACCCCAAGTAAGTCAATAGCTGGTACCTGTGAATGAGGCGAAGGTAAGAACCTGTTGTAGCTTAAACCATGGGAAACCCGTGACAAGAAGAGTTGGAGTAATTACCTGGGCGCAAACAAGAAAATTACACAGTGAGAAGAATGTTAGGGTTGCACCGCCACGAGAAAGTTGCAATAAAACAATGACAGCCAAAGGGAAATCTTACCTGAAACCCTCGAACGGAAGCGAACCAGGGATGGAGAACACCTGTGGACCATAAAATTAGTCATGCACTGAAGGGAAAGACTGAAACAAGTAGACCTCTGACAGTAAACAACGAACAAAAAACAAACGGAAGAGTTTAACAAGTTAAACGAGAGATGCCACAGGCAGCCGAGACTGAGGGCGCTTGAAAGAAAAGAAAACCTGTAGGCATAAACATAAAACTTGCATCTAAATGGGTAAACGATAAACGGTGGAAGCAATGGACGAAAGACTAAGGTTTTCTTGGAGAAGCGTTGGAGAACCTGACTGATGGAAGGCAAATCTCCACAGGCCACCATGGTAGAAGCGAGGGCTCCGAAAACCCTAGCGGAGCAGTTCTGGAGCCTTCCGGCCGAGGAAGCAAAATGAACAAAAAACCATTAATCACCAAGGTCATCTTTGATCCCAAGATCACTACCACCGTCGGATGCCATAATCGAATCAATCCTGTGGAAAGAACCACGTGTCGGCCACTTAAAAGCCACAGGCGCCATAGTATATGCGGAAACCCAAAAAAAAAACTTAATATGAGGAATCGACCAGACTTAGGTTTACAACAAGATCATTATAACCATAATATAAAGTGCAACCTTCATGATATTCGGATAGGATTTATTCAAGAAGTAAATGATTGTGTTTATGTATGTGCCAATTAAGTTGATAGTATGACTGTTGTTAAATTCGGATGTTTGATTGGTACTTCCGGAACCAGCAGAACAATGAATATGGTGTCAGAATCTAAGATCACATGTACTGCACGGTGACTTGTTTTAATTTTTTTTTATGTGAGTAAATTTTGTTATGGAGCGTATGTTAGGATGTGT
>JAXQQM020062500.1:0-49924 GCA_034641835.2 Pinus albicaulis | reverse complement strand
AGATAAGTAACTTAGTCTCGTTTCATTCCTAGTTCAATTGACTTTCTGAACTTTGCATTTTATATTCATTTGCATTGGATGCTACAATTTAGTCTCGTTCTTATGTACTCTTCCAAAATACCACTAATGTTGAATGAGGTGTAACTGTAGTGTTGTAGGAGTTAGTTTTACGTTCTTATGCTCAATTACATCAGTTGTTACAGCTAGTCATTATCTTATAAACTCTTCCAAAATATCACTAATTTCAGATGAGGCATAGCTGTGGTGTTTCAGAGCTTTGTTGTGTTTTGTTGAATTTTATGCTTTCATGCTCATTTATATAACATGTTGCAGCCATTCCTATTCTACAAACTATTCCAAAATACCACTAATTCCAAATGAGACAGAGCTAAAACATTTCAGTGATTAGTTGCATATTTAGTCTAGTCATAGCACTCCGTAGGTAGATGTCATTCTAGTTTAATTCTGTCACTATATTTCAAGTTTGATAATGGCACTCTAGTTCAGTTTTAATTCACTGCATTTCAAGTCAGATTAGTGGCATTCTAGATCAGTTCCATTTCACTGTATTTCAAGTTAGGTTAATGACATTTTAGTTTAGTTGTGATCACTCTGTTTCAAGTCTGATCAATTGCATTTTAGTTTAGTGTCATTCATTGTTCTTTAAGTTGTGTTGACTGTCAAAATTCGACTTCACGGCCTTCATTGTTTACAAACTAATCTTGTTCTGACTTTCTATTAATGCATCATCATATGAACAGGAATAATTTAGTGATATCAGTTTAAGGCCTTGATTGTTCTGCAATCCCTTGCAATTTCACAATTAAACCTTTCTTTCCAAAAAAAAACTATTTAAAAAAAAAATCTCTAACTTTTGAATAAGGTTTAGTGGTGACAAGTCAAGTTGCAGAATGAATTGATCTTAGCATGACAAGTTAATTCAAAGTAGAAATCTTATTGTGTTACAAATAGTCTTTTTCCAATTGTGTTCCAATAAACTTCTAGCCATGGATGAGATTCTTTGTAATATTGTAATATAATTGTTTATTTAGTAGAACCTCATTTACACTAAACTAGTCCTTTTCTCAAGCTATTCCAAAATATTTCTAATGAAGGAATTGGATGGGTACATGTTATGAGTTATTGAGTTCATGTTGTGATTTAGTTCCTTGCTATGAGTCATTATCAAACTTTGCATTTTCTGTTCTTTAGTGTCATACACAGTTTAGAATAGGTTTTTCTCTGTTTTAGTGTAAACATTCACTTCTCTTTACCAACACTTAGTTCTTTTCCTTCTTGACATAAACCATAAAACCAAAAACATCATAAAAACACTAAACACAACGTATTCATAAACAGATACCTAGGCACATATAGTGCACCACACTTCGGCAGTTTACTGACCCTGATTGATAATTTATGACCTCAATTTAGGAACACTAAGTTGAGCACAACATTTTGGCATCGTTGCTGGGGAAGTGTAGCTAGGTAGCCTTGTTTCTTACCACCCAAAAACAATGATATGCGTAGAGAAAGAGACTCAAGGGGTAGATTCATAAGAAGCAGAAGCTTGATTCCTAGAACACCACTTGTTTCACCAAGACCTAGAGCCAGCACACCTCCAACTCAAACCCACATTCCATCCTTTATTGATCCTAGACTTCCAGAGAACTTAAGATCATATATTCCATTAGAAAGACCTTTTACTTTACCCACTGAGCCTATCTTAGAAGAAGATTCAGGAACCCCTGCTAGGGACATAAACTTTTCAACTTCTACAGAAGAATCAACTATGGCAGAAGAAGGGGGAGGAGGAGTTTTAATGGAGAACACACACTATTTGGAGGGGGTAGAGGTAGAGGAAGAGGAGAAGGAGGTAGAGATGCAGAAGGAGGAAGAGGAAGAGGAAGAAGAGAAATGGGAAGCTCTTTTGGGTTTCCTATAGTAGATGAAGAAACTAATACAACTATGAAAAACATTTCACCCTCTGTCCTTCCAAACTTTTATGGACTTAAAAATGAAGATCTTGAAACCTTCCTATTTGAATTTGAAGTCCTATGTAGAACCTATGACTACTTACAAGATGCTCAAAAATTTAAACTATTTCGTTCAACATTGAAAGGATCAGCATTGAAGTGGTTTATGAGTTTGATCAACAGTTCTATTAGGACATGGGAAGACATGAAACAAGAATTTATAGAGAGGTATTTAGATTACTGTATGCCATTCAACCATAAGGAGAAAGTGTTTAAAATGCTACAAAAAGAGGATGAAAATCTGGAAGATTTGTTGGAGAGATTTAACTACAACATCAAAAGAGCAAAAATGGAAAACTTAGAGCAAGACACCTTGAAAGCTCTCTTGTTGAAGACAATTAGGGATGAATGGTTAGATATCCTTAACATGATGGGAAAAGGGGATATATCTCAGCTCAAATTACCTGAAATAGCTGAATTATGTATCAACCTTTCAAGAGGGAAATCTAAAACTATAAAAGGACCAAGGGACCTTGCTCTTGCGAGGGCAAGTAAGTTTGCTTTTGGGACAGTAAGTAGGGCAGAAATAGGACATATGCTTGATGAGTTCAAATCTGATATCTTGGGGAGTCTTATTGAACAAATAGACACCCTTAAGTTACAAAACAAGAAAAAAGCTGAATTTGATGCCTTAGCAATATTTTATCCCAAATGTAGAAAGAAACATGCCTTGAGAGAGTGCCCTTTGGATGCCAAAGTTGTGGAGACTTGTGTAATTTTTTCAGAAAAAAATGAGACCAAGATTTGTCCTTCACTTCCTGGTCTTAAAGCTATCTTTCAAGAAGATACTCCTACAAGTTCCATAGAATCTCTCAATTTTGTCTCTAGAAGGCCTTGGCAAGGACCTCAAACACAAGGATTGGCACGGGACATAATCAACTCAACGCCAATTTGAATTTTGCAGCAACCTTGGCCCCAATTTCAAAATCAATCTCAAGCTTGGGCACAAGGTTCACAAAATCCCTATGGAAGATACTCTCAGTACTATCAGTATCCACCATCCTATCCACCATATCCACATTTTCCTCCCCAACAAAATTTTCAACAAAATCCTCAAAATCCACAACATCAAAATCAACCACTCCCATTACCATTTCTTCATAAATCAAATCAGTTGCCTGCTCAACCCATACCAAACCCCAAAAATAAAAATCCTCAGAATACATACATGATAGAAGGCCAACAGTTTCCAGCTTATTTAATTACTCCTCTAGATCTTAGTGATGTCAACTTAGGTCTGGAAGAATACTTGAAAAGAGGAAACCTTCAGTAATCATACAAGAGAAAAATAACTCTAAGGAAGATTATCTAATGGCGAATAAAATTCTTGAAAAGAACACACATTTCCAAGATCCAAACATTGAAAAATCAAAACAAAAAGAACCAATCATTTCAACTCCTATATTAGAGCAGCCATCAACATCCATTTTATTAACCTCCCTTCCCCCCTCCCCCTCCAGAAAGATTACAATTGATAGGGTAGAAACAAACAGAAACACAGATTTCCCAGTAGACAAGAGAAATGTTTCAGATAAAGATCCCATTATTGCAAGCCATCAATAGAAATCCTAAGACAGTGCACACAGAAGGAAAGAGCATGAAGAAAACAGGAAAAAGAATAAGAGAGATAAAGAAAATTCAACTGGCATGAAAATAGCAGATATCATGATGGGTAAGATTGCTATTCCAAAGTATCTAGACCCAGGAAATCCAGTTGTTAAAATTCACATCAATGGAATTGAGATCCAAAACACACTTATTGATTTAGGAGCAGCAATCAATATCATGAGTAGACAAATCATGGATAAAATGAAACTTCATAATCTTCTTTTTATACCCACATTATTACAATTAGTAGACAGATCTGTGATCAAACCTGATGGGGTAATAGAAGACATTCCAGTGTCCCTAGATTCTTGGGAATATCCTGTGGATTTTATAATCCTAACTCCTAAGAATAATCTAGGGGGGCATCCTGTTATATTAGAAAGACCTTGGTTAGCTACAGATGATGCTTTCATTAGTTGTAGATCCGGTGATATGTACATCTATGATGGTATTTCAACTAAGAAATTTACCTTGTATCCTCTAGAAAAAAAAATTACAGAATTAGATGATACTCAATGGATAGAGGATGAAGAAGACTTACAACCTCTCTTCACAATTTCAGAAATTAGTGAAGATAGCAAGATTTTGAATACCTTAGAAAACTTTGAATCCTCTTCAGAATATAAACATGAACAATTTCAAGAAGAATCCAACATTGAGTTTTTGTCATCAAGGTAGATGTCTCTCTATTCCATGGATAAATTTGGCAGCTCTACAAATGAGATATTTCCAGGCAAAACCTTAAACATAAACAAGAACATAGAGAAATCTCAACAAGAAGAGCTAGTCAAGATATTATAGAGACATTCTTCTGCATATGCATGGGAGTACACTGATATGAAAGGGATAAGCCCAAAAACTTGCACTCATCACATCTACATAGAGGAAAATTGTAAACCAATTAGACAACCTCAGAGAAGGATGAATCCAAATCTTAGGGAGATTGTTAAAGAAGAATTGCAGAAATTATTGAATGTCAAATTCATCTATCCCATTTTAGATAGTCAGTGGGTTTCTCCTTTGGTGATTGTGCCAAAGAAAAATGGTAAATGGAGGGTATATATTGACTACCGGGAATTAAACAAAGCTACTCTTAAAGATCATTTTCCCTTGCCTTTCATAGACCAGGTGTTAGATACATTAGCTGGCAAAAAGTACTTCTCATTTTTAGATGGGTTTAGTGGTTATAATCAAATCCAAGTAGCACTGGAAGATCAAGACAAAACCACAATTACCTGTCCTTGGGGTACTTATGCTTACCGAGTATTTCCATTTGGACTATGCAATGCATCTGCAACATTTCAAAGGGCAGTACTAGGAATTTTTCAGATCTAATACATGATTGTGTATAGGTATATATGGATGATTTCACGGTTTATGGAAACACATTTGAAGAAGCTTTAGAAAACTTGGAAAAAATATTAAAGAGATGTAAAAAAGTAAATCTTTCACTAAGTCATGAAAAGTGTTTTATGATGTTTACTGAAGGAATTGTCTTGGGACATCACATTTTAGGGGATGGGATTAAGGTTGATAGATCCAAAGTTGAAGTCATCTCCAAGTTGCCTATTCCAAATTGTCAAAGAGATGTTAGAAGTTTTCTAGGATTTACTGGTTACTATAGAAGATTTATAGAAAACTTCACTAAAATAGCATCTCCACTTTTCAAATACTTTTAATAAAGAGTGTGAATTCATGGAATCATGATTGCCAAGCTTAAGGCCTTTGAAAAAAAGACCCTTAAAACAAAATTTCTAAAGCACTGCTTTAAGGGACCTAACTGAAAAGTTACATTTTCATTCTTAAACAGATGTCTTTACATGTACTTAGGAGTGATTGGAATAAAAGACCTGATTCTTTATGCCATCTACTATACCAATAAAAATTTGACTCCCTCAGAGTTAAACTATACTGTAACTGAAAAAGAGTTTTTAGCCGTTGTTCATGCCATAAACAAATTCAGACACTATATAACAGGCTATGAAACTTTTTTTCACACATATCATTCTGCAATTAGATACCTAATGAGAAAATCAATTACTAATGGAAGAGTCATAATATGGTTATTGCTTTTACAAGAATTCAACATTACCATTCTAGATAGGTCTGGAAAACAAAACACAATAGCTGATTTCTTATCTAGACTCCAAATATCAAAGACAATTTTACTTGAAGATCAATTTCTTGATGAATATATTTTTGTAATTTCTACCCAAACTCCTTGGTTTTCTGACATTTCTAATTATTTAGTTTCAGAAAAATTTCCTTCAATAATGAATGCAAGAGATAAAAAAAAAAATCATTCATGACAGTGAAAAATATTCATGGGTTGCTAATGAGTTGTACAAGACTGGTCTAGATTTTATCATTAGGAGATGTGTTCTAGTTGATGAGTGATGCCCGAGACTAAGGCATGCTTCCCAGATGAACCTTGTATTTATTAATTGCCGATAAAATAACAAAATGCTATAAGATCCTTCATTTGAGATATTATTGGCCATCCCTTTTTAAAGATGCT
Source organism: Pinus albicaulis (assembly GCA_034641835.2). NCBI lineage: Eukaryota > Viridiplantae > Streptophyta > Pinopsida > Pinales > Pinaceae > Pinus > Pinus albicaulis. The sequence goes on along the minus strand of JAXQQM020062500.1, from coordinate 43,762 downwards.
AAAGAGTATGTCAAAAGGTGTGACAGTTTCCAAAGGGTAGGGAAACCTTCTCCTTCAGGTGAGATGCCATTGCAGCCTCAGGTACATATTGAACCTTTTGAGAAATGGGCTTTAGATTTTGTAGGACCTATTGGTCCTCCATCAAGACAAAAGAAATATATATTAGTTTGCACTGATTATGTTACCAAATGGGTAGAGGCCAAGCCATTACTTTCTGCTACTGAAGCATCTATAGTTAATTTTCTTTTTGAGGATATTTTTACTCGTTTTGGTGTCCCAAGGGAAATTTTTACGGATCAAGGAGCTCAATTCACATCAAGGCTAGTGGAGCAAATGATGGAGAGGTACAAAATCAGACACAGAAAATCTACTCCCTATCATCCACAAGCAAATGGTCAAGTGGAATCTACTCATAAGGTCATTGAAGGGATCCTAACAAAGACTGTTCATTTGCATGGAAGAGATTGGGCAGATAGGCTTCCTAAAGCCTTGTGGGCCTATAGAACTACATGGAGAAGCACAATAGGCCATACTCCTTATGAACTTGTTTATGGAAAGCAAGTTTTGTTTCCCATAAAGTTCCAGATTCAAACTTTCAAAATGGTTCAGCTAGGACTTGATCTAACAGAGGCACAAAAGCACAGATTGGAGCAGATTAATGAATTGGATGAGATCAGACAAGATGCAGTCCAGAAAACAAGTATAGTCCAACAGCGAAGGACTAGATGGCATGACAAGTACATCAAGGAAAATAATTTCAAAGAAGGTGACTGGGCTCTCTTGTTCAATGATTTTCAAGGTAAATTCCAAACACATTGGCTTGGGCCATATGAAATTATGAGAATTTTTTACAATGGAGCAATAAAAATTAGGACAATAGATGAAGAGAAGGTCACTTTTCTTGTGAATGGTCATAGATTGAAGTTGTATCACAAGCCACTTTCAAGAGAAGAATTTGTCAAAAGATTCCAGGAAAACAGTGATGTGAAGTTAATGAAGAAGATTTTTTCTTCTTCATCAACTTAATTGAATTTTCTGAAGTCGGATATTTGAAAAAATAAAAAAATAAAAAATAAAGTATAAACATGAAAACTAATCACTGATTAGCATGTTTATACAGAAAAGATAGAGTGAAAATCAGAATCTTTCTGACACTTTAACTTTTCCATTTTGTTCTTTTCTGCAAAGTAGCTATTACAAAAATCATAAGTGCAAATCCATATTTCACTTATGATTCATTTCATTCCATTCATCCATACTCCATTTCATTCCATTCATCCATACTCCACTTTGTTGGGGTTCCCATGTTTTTGCCAGATTGGCAAGACCAAAATATGAGACAACATCAGAACCACTTTTGGGCCCTAGGATCTAGCCCTCCTGGACCCGCAAAGGGATCTCTCCAAATAGAGCAAAGAATGATATATCTTTGAAGCTCAAGATGAGATGTTAGGCTAGTTATGAAGCACAAAGGAGGCTTTAAATGATTTGGTTGGTTGGTTGTTGGGTTGGCCAGGAGACCATAGACTGAGAAAGTAATGGGAGAAAAGGAGACAAAGCAGCAGGATGTTTCAGCAGGGAGGATGGGTTAAGAAAGTGCCATCCATTGGGCTATGGAGTCATGAAAGGGGAATTACATGCAACAACTAGCCAAGACTTTCAGAGGGAAAGTCATCTACACTAAAGGATCTTTTTAGATAGATGATGGGATGAAACATTAAGGAAGAAAGTGAAAGAAGGAAAGCAACCAAATTTCTGTCTATAGATCAGGTCAGAGGTCATTTAACTCCAGACCTGCTTGGACATACTCAGAGGCATCTCTCAAAGAGGGACAAAGGAAACTGCTATAGATCGGACCAGAGGTCATTTAACTCCAGGTCTGCTTTAGCAACTCCAAGGGAAAAACAGAGATAAATTTGACAAAGAAACATCCAAGCAGTAAACCCCCAAGTTCATACATCAGCCAGTAGGCAATAACATCCATTGCGCTGGTTAAACCACATGAATTCACTCTCAGATACACATAGAGCATAAAACATTAAAGGTAGGGAGAGCAGGAACACAGGGCACCTAACAAGGGTGAATTCTATGATATACTTCTGTTGCCTACCAGAAGAACATGAAACAGTATGAAAATGTGATAAACAGAGTAAGAAAACATCACCAATAGTAATAGACCAGGATCTTGTGAAATGCGCTTTGATTAATTGATGCAAAACCAGTCATGTACACTGAGCTCAATGGCTAATACAGTCCAGACTTTCTCCTCCCAGCCTATTACATACAACTACTCTGCTACTCCCTCCTAAGACTATTCTAACAGTCAGAATGAATCCCTCTAACAGCAACGGCCGCAGCCAACAACAACCAACCCCCAACAACCTCATTCTTGAGGATTCTTATAGGAGAAGAGAGAAACAGAGGTAGACGAACATTGAATTGATCCATTAAGACAGAACGGCGGAAGTGTTCATGCCCATACTGCTTAATGGAATTGTGCTGTACTCTGTAGACTATTTGGAAGCCTCTGTCAGGTCGAGATCGACCTCTGGTATGTTAATTAATTCCTTACGGTGGTCTGGAACTCTGTGCTAGCCTTCTGGAATAAATAAACTGGGTGAAAAATCTGCAAGGCCGCTCCATACCTCCATAACTGCTGCCTGACTGTCTTAAATGAGCTTCGGTCAGTGTAATTAATCATTTCAGGGCTCGAGGAGGCATGGAGATTTCTTGTAGGAAGGTGTCCGGTCTAGAGAAGAGTACTCTACTGATATTAAACACAGATAAGACTTTGACAGTGCGCTTAAAACTTCAAACTAGGTCCTTTCCTTTGTATGCGGGGTTAAGCATTAACCCCCTCTGAATTCCTTCTGCTGGTCTATTGGCAATGCTGAAATGGCTTCTCTGCGCTACCTGCATAATATAACACACCTGTTGCAAACCCAAGCAGTGGTGGCAGAGAAATTATGTGGAGGCCCAAAGGAACAGCGGCGGAAGAAAAGGTTAATAGTGTAAAACCCAAAGATTAATTGTTTGGGCGAAGTACAAAGGAAATACAGGAAAAAAATGAAGCAGGCGGGAATGATAACACGAGGTCGGACCAGGGCTAAATCGCAATCACAAATCGCAATCGGGGGACGGGAGTGGAGCGGAGTGATAAACATGGGATCTGCGATGCGATGGGCAATCCTTTGTAAATTCAATATATAACAAATTTCCTGTTTACAAAGGGTAAATCCCATTAATATATGAACCGGCGGGAGAAATCAGTGGTGGGGCCCGGGAGATCATATCGCAATCGTGAATGGGGAGCGGGGAGAAATCGCAAAACACAGAAAGGAACTTGCGATGCGAGATTGCGATCGAGCGGGGTTGCGATGGGCAGAAAGGTGCGATAGGCAGAAAAGTGCAATGGGTAGAAAATGCGATGGTGCGATATGCGATCGGGGCGGTGTGCGACGCGATCAAATCACATCGCAACTATTTGCGATGGATCGATCGCACACAAACAACAACAAGCGAAAATGCGATTATGCGATTAGCGCCTTAAAAAGCGGCAGGTTATATACAATATAAACTTTATAATAAATTTTATGCAATGCATGGCAGGGAAGTGGTTTAGGCCTATAATAAGGTAGAAAGTGGGTTTTGAGGCCCTTTAAAGCATTTTAAGGCCTAGGGAGGGAAACGATAAGGGGAACAAAAGGGAAGATGGTTCAACAAAGGGTAAAGGAAGACTATAAAGGGGATTTGGGAGGATTTAGAGGGTACAAAGGGAAATAGAAAGGGAGACCAAGGGGAATAAAAAGAAGGCTAAGTGGGGGTGAAATGAGGAGAAAAAAGGAGGCCTTTGAGAATTTCTTCACAGCAGAGAGGCTTTATATGGGAACTCAGCAGAGGGGACTTCATCAAAGGACAAAGACACAAAGAGGCTTCAAGGATGATGTGTTTTCAGGGGTAATGCATTCCTTGAAGGCTCAAAAACATTTTAGCCCCCTGTTTGCTTGTCAAAAAATTTATAGGGGGCTAACACACTTCATTCCATACTTCATTCATTCCATGGTCCACCTCATTTGCATCTCATATTTTTAAATTTGATCTTTTCTGCAATTCAAGAATACACATCAGAAGTTGCAAGCCACTTTTTCACTCCACTTCATAATTGTGATTCATTTCAATTCATCATTCACTTCACTCATACTCCATTACACCATATGTCATTATCCATTTCATACAATATTTCATCATTCCATTCATGTTTCAAACCATTCCATTTAATGTTCCAAAGACTTCTACAGGTACATTATGCAATCAGTCAGAAATTCTACAGATAGGAAGACATTCTGCAGCCAGAGACCCTGAAGGCACTATCCAGTAAACATTTGATTTAGCAACAAATTGGTCCTGCATATTCAAGACAACAAGCAAAATCAAAGGATTTATGAGGAACTGAAGATCAATGATTGAGGACAAGGCATATCAAAACCATAAATAAAATCAAAGGAAAGGCAAAGGTATGAAATTATTATGGTGACAAACCATGAAAATTTTAGCATAGTTAAGTCATATATGATTCAAAAAGGTTATTTTAATTAGTCGTGTTGATCATGCCTATTAAATACATCATAAAAAATTTGGACAAAAACCCTTCCATCTTGCCATATCCGATCATCATTCAAAACTTAATGGTTAACGTACTGAAGTGATTTGATCAGTCACGTCATTAGGCCGAAGTATTTAATGATGATTTTTGAATTTCTCACGAAATGTCTCCACAGTCTTTTCCTCCGTGTTAGCTTTCAACTCATATGAATCACCTCACCGCATTATACTCGTTTCATAACCATTCCATATCATTCCTTTCTGCAGCTAGTACTTAGCCATTCCGGTCTATAAAACAGAGGAAACATCTTTGGGGCAGAAACATCTCTTTAACAGCCATTTTCACCGTAATCATAGGAGCAGTAATTTGAAGGTTGAAAAGAGAAGCTATGGGTCTCATAGTGAGGACCGAACCAGTTGGAGCCAAGTACTTGGAGGGTTATCCACAAATCAGAGAAATGCTACAGCACGCTGGTTGGTTGCAATTTTTGGAGAAATTTCATGGCTTTCACAAAGAGGTGACTAAAACATTTGCAAGGTATTTCAATGGAGCCGAGGTCGAAATAGGAGAAATTAAATTCACTGTTATAGAGGCTTTCATTGCAGAGGCAACGGAATTACCTAGACAAGGAGAAAGGTGGTTCAAAAATAGGGAATTCCATAACGAAGCATGGAGGAAAATGCTTAAGACTCCAGGTATGGATGTTTCCATTTTTAAAAAGGTTATTCCTAGCTCGGCATTAAAGAATAAGTGGAGGAACATGTTGCTCATTTTACAAAAATTTATAACTTGTGAAGGTAGATTTGGTACCCTCTATGTCTATCATATTCGGTTAATGATGCATTTCTTAGATGAGGAAATTAACTTTCCCCTTTTCCTACTTCATAGTCTGAAAAGAATGGCCTCAAATGTTCAAAAAAGGGTTCAATTTCTAGAAACAACTTTGTATCACCATGGTTTAGTCAAAATCTTAATTGAACACCATTTGAGGAAAATGGGAGATAATTGGGAAACATTTCTAGTGAGGAACCATTTTGAGGAACCCAAAGAATCTCCACCTGAAAGCAAACCTACAAGAAGAAGCAAGAGAAGGGAAATTTCCAAAGCTATTGAGGTTGAAATTGGTAAATCAATTCAAGAGGACAGTGAAGAGATGATTTCTGAGAAATTGGCTCAAATAAAGAAGCAGCTTAAGAAAGAGAGGATAATAAGAAGATATGCCAAAGAAAGAGGTGAAGGGCCATCTCAACCAAGACAAAGCCACAGACTTAGAGGAATACTAAAGAAAACAGAGGTTAGACAAACAGGGATCATAAACATTGAGGATGAAGAAACTCCAGAAATTGACCCAGCACAACAAGAAATTTACAATTATATTGAGTCATTAGAGAGGAGAGCTTTAGAAAGTAGAGACAGAACTCCTAGCCCACCAAAATCTGAAATTGATGTGCTAAGAAGAGATAAGTATGAGTTAGAAGTACTCAATAGGCATATCAAGAATGAGAATGACATTTTGAGGGAGCAAGTGAAACTAAAAAGTGATATGAATTCAACTCTGTCCCTACAAATGGAGAAATTGTACAAGGCCAATGAAAAATTGAAGAAGAAAAACAAAAAGCTAATCAGGGCACTTACAAATTTAAGATTCAAGTTAGTCATAAGGAAGCCCAGAAGACCATTGACTGTCAGAAAAAGCAGAAGAAGAGGGTTGGATGTCCTAGCAGAGGTCTTAGAGTACATGGAGTAGTTGCATGAGGACATGCAAAAACTTTGCAGTGGGGGTATGTTGAGCCCCAAAGATGTTCTTCTCTTTCACCACATTCTACTTCATTTTCTTTGTCCCTCATCAATTACAGGCTTAAATGATCAATAAGATTAATTAAATTTGATTTAAGAATTTATATAATGACGAACTTGTTATATTTTCATGATTTTGTTGGTGTAGTAATTTTTACTAAGACTCGGCTACAGAATACAGGCGTTCCGTAGTCAGTCATCTGTTCTGCAGCCATCCTCATGTTTACGTAGGTTCCAGGTGTCACTGCAAAGAAAAAAGCATATGGGTGAAATCCACAACATTTCCCCATCATGTCTTGCTCCCCACGAAGTCTGAGTTAAAGTCTCCAAGCGGTTATGCACGTAGAGGAGAAGCAGTTTCTTATCAAAACACAGACTCTACAGATGTCCGCAGTAAAGCACAAGACTATTAATAAGAGTTTTAATTTGATTAGAAGTGGGAAAGACACTTATCCCTGTTTTTCTCAAGATCAGTTATGTAATTTCATTATAAGTATGACTCGGGAGACCGAGAAACTGTTGGTTAGATTTTGTTTTGTTGCCTAGATCTTTGAAGACCGTAAATACTCTGTTTTGAAGAATTTCTCCTTTAATGAAAGAGACATAATTTTATTGCACGAGCTGAGTCAATATTTAGTAGATTTTCGTGCTACTCTGGTGGTAGAGGGCCCCTGCTACCTGAGGAGCTTTGTTCATATGATTTAGATAAGAAACTTAGTCTCGTTTCATTCCTAGTTCAATTGACTTTCTGAACTTTGCATTTTATATTCATTTGCATTGGATGCTACAGTTTAGTCTCGTTCTTATGTACTCTTCCAAAATATCACTAATGTCGAATGAGGTGTAACTATATTTTTGTAGGAGTTAGTTTTACGTTCTTATGCTCAATTACATCAGTTTTTACAGCTAGTCATGATCTTATAAACTCTTCCAAAATATCACTAATTTCGAATGAGACATAGCTGTGGTGTTTCAGAGCTTTGTTGTGTTTTGTTGAATTTTATGCTTTCATGCTCATTTACATAACATGTTGCAGCCAGTCCTGTTCTACAAACTATTCCAAAATACCACTAATTCCAAATGAGACAGAGCTAAAACATTTCAGTGATTAGTTTCATATTTAGTCTATTCATAGCACTCCGAAGGTAGATGTCATTCTAGTTTAATTCTGTCACTATATTTCAAGTTTGATAATGGAACTCTAGTTCAGTTTTAATTCACTACATTTCAAGTCAGATTAGTGGCATTCTAGCTCAGTTTCAGTTCACTGTATTTCAAGTTAGGTTAATGACATTTTAGTTTAGTTGTGATCACTGTGTTTCAAGTCTAATCAATTGCATTTTAGTTTAGTGTCATTCATTGTTCTTTAAGTTGTGTTGACTGTCAAAATTAGACTTCACGGCCTTCATTGTTTAAAAACTAATATTGTTTTGACTTTATATTAATGCATCATCATATGAACATGAATAAGTTAGTGATATCAGTTTAAGGCCTTGATTGTTCTGCAATCCCTTGCAATTTCACAATTAAACCTTTCTTTCCAAAAAAAAACTAATTTTAAAAAAAATCTCTAGCTTTTGAATAAGGTTTAGTGGTGACAATTCGAGCTACAGAATGAATTGATCTTATCATGACAAGTTAATTCAGAGTAGAAATCTTATTGTGTTACAAATAGTATTTTTCCAATTGTGTTCCAATAAACTTCTAGCCATGGATGAGATTCTTTGTAATATTGTAAGATAATTGTTTATTTAGTAGAACCTCATTTACACTAAACTTGTCCTTTTCTCAAGCTATTCCAATATATTTCTAATGAAGGAATTGGATGGGTACATGTTATGAGTTATTGAGTTCATGTTGTGATTTAGTTCCTTTCTATGAGTCATTATCAAACTTTGCATTTTCTGTTCATTAGTGTCATACACAGTTTAGAATAGGTTTTTCTCTGTTTTAGTGTAACCATTCACTTCTCTTTACCGACACTTAGTTCTTTTCCTTCTTGACATAAACCATAAAACCAAAAACATCATAAAAACACTAAACACAACGTAGTGAGAAACAGATACCTAGGCACATATAGTGCACCACACTTCAGCAGTTTACTGACCCTGGTTGATAATTTATGACCTCAATTTAGGAACACTAAGTTGAGCACAACACCTGGTTTGAAGAAAAATTTAGTCTCATTTGCAATGTTGGAGGATAGAAGCTATGATGTTGTTTTTAATGAAGGAAAATCTTTCCTGCGGCACAAAACAACAGGAAAATCCAAGAAGATAGGGACTCGAGTTAAGAATCTCTACAATTTGGATGTAGATGGTTGCACAACATTGATGGGCAAGGCAGAAAAAGTGGTGAGCCGGGATGAGGGCGAATTATTGCACAGGAGATTGGGCCATCTTCACCATGGAGCCTTGAAATTCATGCAATATATTTCTACTCGTCTTCCCAAGGATACATTTGTGCAGTCAGACACATGCAATGGATGTACTATGGGAAAAAATGTAAAGGCCACCTTTCATGAGAAGGAGAACTGAGCCTCGGGGATCCTTGAGAGAGTTCACACAGACGTGTGTGGACCATTCTCTGTTGCTTCGAAAAAAAAACATAAGTATGTGATATTTGTTGATGCCTTTTCTCATAAGTGTTGGATCTACTTCATGCAAAAGAAAGATCAAACATTCTCAAAGTTTCTTGAGTTCAAAGCACTGATGGAGAAATACACGGGGAAGAAAGTGAAGGCTCTTAGGAGAGATAATGGTGGTGAGTACATCTCTAACGAATTCAAGAAATTTTGCAACAAATAAGGAATTTTAAGAGAACTAATATCACCTCATAACCCACAGTAGAGTGGGGTCGCTGAAAGAAACAACAGAACGATCATGGGTGCAGCAAGAGCGATGTTGCATGATCAAGGCCTACGGATGCATCTGTGGGCGGAAGCATGCAACACTACGGTATTTGTGGACAACCGTTGTCCTCATAGGATACTTGGCATGAGTACACCAGAAGAGGCTTTCACTAGTAAGAAACCTGATGTTTCACATTTTAAGATTTTTGGCTCATCTGTTTATGTGTATGTGACCAAAGACGCCAAGAAGAATATGGAACCAAAAACTGGGATTGGGATTTTTGTGGGGTACATTGAAACTCCCCACAACTATCGGGTGTATTTTCCAAACAGCAGAATGACTATTGTGCGATGGGATATAAAATTTGATGAGGAGAAAGCCATGTGATTTTACCTTGAGAGGGAGCTGGATTTGTATGCAGAGGAGGAAATCTTGGTTCCCAAGGATGAGCCTCAATAAGTGGAGCAGCCACATGTGGAGGATCATGGAGTGGCAGAAAACACTCATGCAGATCCATCCATCAAAAATGGTAGAAGGTGCACCACAAAAGTTGATAGATTGAGACTTGATGCTGTAGAGAATGTAGGAGCCCCTACTTCATAGCGTAGACAGAGTCAGTCTTCAGACAATTTTACTAAATACGTGGATCTTATGAGAAAATGTATTGTGACTAAACCATATTCCTTTCAGGAGGCAGTGCAGCAACCAATTTGGATTGATGCAATGGTGGAGGAGTATGACTCCATTGTCAATAAAAGTGCATGGGAGATTGTCCCAAGACCAATCGGTAAATCAGTGGTTGGATCTAGATGGATCTACAAGATCTTGATGGATCTACAAGGTAAAGCAAGCTACTGATGGGAATGTGGAGAAATATAAGGCCAGATTTGTGGCCTGGGGATTCTCATATATTGAGGGGATCGATTATGATGAGAATCTTGCACTAGTTGCAAGGTACTCTTCCATTAGATCCATCCTTGCATTCTCAGCATAGATGGGCTAGCATATTCATCATATGAATGTGAAAACTGTATTTCTCAATGGAGTCATTGAGGAATAATTTTACATAAAGAATCCAGAAGGTTTCGAGATCTTCGACAGTGAGTCGCATGTGTGTCGACTCAAGAGAGAACTGTATGGGCCGAAGCAAGCACGTCGTGCTTGGTACACTCAGATAGACATCTAGTTCATCAAAATGGGCTTCACCAAAATTGAAGTTGATGCAAACCTATACTAGATTGTGGTTGAGGGTAAGCTATTGATTATTTTTCTTTATGTTGATGATATAATTTTGACTGGCGATGAGCAGATGATACACTCATGCAAGGAGGATCTTGCAAGGGAGTTCAAAATGAAGGACATGGGACCCCTTCATTATTTCCTTGGTTTTGAAATATGGTAGTGAGATGGTGAACTTTTTGTTTCTCAAGGCAAGTATGCCAAAGAGATACTAGGTAAGTTTCACATGGAGAGCTGCAAACCCATGGATACTCCTCTTATGGGAAACTGGAGGAAAGAGGATGATACTTCTAGAGAGGTAGTGGATGCTACTATCTACAAGCAGTTAGTTGGTTCACTGATGTATCTAGTGAACACCAGACCAAACATTTGCTACATAGTTAAACAATCGAGTCAAGCTATGGTTAAGCTTACCAAGCTCTTTTGGAAGGTGGGGAAGCATGTCTTGAGATACCTTAGGGGCACATCAAAGTATGGTCTATGGTATAGATGGAAAGAGGGAGTGAAGCTTCAAGGATTTACGGATGCATATTTGGTAGGAAATCCATCAGACATAAAGAGCACATCAGGAGGGATCTTCAGCATAGGATCAAAATCAATTTCTTGGTACAACAGGAAGCAACGATCTGTGGCACTCAATTCAACGGAAGCAAAGTACATGGCAACAATTCAAGCTGCATGTGAGTCTATCTAGATGAGAAATATCTTGGTTGGTTTGTTTGGTTCTCAGATGGATCCGACAGTGATACATTGTGATGAGTTGCATTAAAATCTCGATTAATCTTGTGTTTCATGAAAGGTTCAAGCACATAGATAGTTGGTACCACCATCTCAGAGATTGCGTGTAAAGATGGATAATGTTACTTCAATACATTCCCACGAAATATCAGGATGTAGATAGTCTGACGAAGGCGCTCACCAAGAGAAAATTTGAATACCATAGAGGCGGGATCGGGGTGAAGGCTAATCCCTTTCTTGTTGAGAGGGAGTGTTGAATTTCAACAAGAAACTTCAGCACCCACTCTAGTGTGGGACCAGGAGGTCCAAGCAGCACCAACACTAGTGTGGTACAATAGGTCTTAGCAACACCTACACTTGTGTGGGCTAAATTTGGTGCATGTATATTTTAATTATCCATTAATTATTATGGACAATAAAATGTAATCTAATCTCAAAATAACTTGTAATAGTTAACTAAGTGTGATAAACTCAGTTATCTCATGAATTTCGAGTTGAGGATAGTTGGTGAGGCATGCAGAGTAATTCTTGTTGTAACAGAGTTCGAAGTGCAGTGATGCATTAGTTAATGCAGGTTGTAATCAGTTTAACTCAGTTAAGTGAGTTAAAATCAGTTGTGCTAGTTGTAGATGTTAGATACACTAGTGAGAGATCAAGTGAATTAAATATTGATTAATTCACAATCAGTGATATCACATGCAACTGAGGATTTACTATTATTAGCTACATGCATGTTAGTTCTAGTGGAGACCCAGTTGAGATCTCAGTGAAAGGGAAGTTGACTATCAATTGTAGGATTATTGGGTTGCACCCATGCAACCAAACACCCATTGGATTTCCCATGATCCTTGCGCAGTTTAGGAAGGCCAAAATTCCTATGGAATATGGATTGCATTCCACACAAATTGCGCAAGCAAGGCAGGCTGTCTGGAGGCATTAAATTGGCTAATTATTGGTCAGTTTTATCTGAGATAGTGTGAGACAATTAGCTGAGTACAAGAGGGATCTTGTGAGAATATTTGTATGTAATTGTTTCATGTATCCATGCTGAATATACAATAGAAGATAGTGGGGTTTTGAAAAACAAGCTTTCCTCGGGAAATTATCTGTGTTGTGGTTTGATTGATTCTTCTTTGCTTCATGTGATTGGCAATTGTGTTTTTAATTCTACAATTGATTTGTAGAAGAGATTTAGTATTTAACTTTAGTATATTGTTAGATCGGATTGAATCCATGATATACATGCTTGTTGTATAATTTCTACATAAATACATCCTCATAACTCTTGTAGCAAGCTTTTGGGAGCCAACCTTTTGGCTAGGATTAGGCTTAGAAAGGTCTTGCGAGCTTTGTGTTAGCCTTGGCTTCTCCATAGTGTTAGCCCCTTATAAATTCCTTGACAAGCAAGCAAGGGGGATAATTAGTTTTATGAGCCTTCAAGGAATGCATTTCCCTTGAAAACACATCATCCTTGAAGCCTTTTCATGTTCCCTGCCCTTTGACTGTTCCCCTCTGTTGTTCTTGAGTAAATAAGCCTCACTGATGATAAAACATTGTGCTCCAAAAGGCCCTTTTTTTCCTCTTGTACCCCTGCAGATTGTCCCAATTCACCCCTTTTTTCCTCTTTTCGAAGTCCCCTTTCCATCCCAAAATTTCCCCCTTAGTCCTCCTAAATCTCCCCAAAATCCCCTTTGAATTCTGCCCTTACCCTTTGTTTGGACAATTTCCCCTTTTTTCCCTTTATCGTTCCCCTTCCCAACCCCAAATATTGCATTAAAAGGGGTAAAAATCCACTTTTTAACCTTATAATAGGGCCTAGCCCCTTTTCCGCCAATCCCTAACCACTTCCCCACGTGACCCGCACCCAGGACCAAGCGTTTAAGTCTCGGGCGCTCATCGCAATCGGAGAAGTCGAGTGGGCGTTTCCTTTGTAACATCGAAAAATTCCAATGTGATTGGGTTTTGTTATAAAAGACTCGCGATATATTATATACCGTCGATCCGCTATCCTGATCCGACGGTTGAGCGCCAATCGCACTCCCCGCCCCGATCGCAATCACAAGTCCCGCCATGCCACCCCTCTGATCTTTGCGATTACGATATCCCGACCAAATCACAGTCGTCTATCTCCTCCCGTTGATCCAACGGCCAGGCGCTAATCGCTCTGTCGCAATCACAATACCCGATCGCTCCCACTCCCCGCCCTATGCGATCGCGATCTTCCGATCCCATCTTAGCCATTGATTCCCCCCGTTGATCCAACGGCCATCGCTCTCCCTTACCAATCGCAATCGCAAATCCCAATCGCTACCACCTTCCGCCCGTTGAGATTGCGATTTTCCTGATCAAATCACAGCCGTCCATCTGTCCCAAGATCCAATGGCCTTGAATCAATCGCACCAGCGCTAAATCGTGTCCCCACTCCCAATCGCAATCAGAACTTTTGAAATATGTCACCCCTGCCCCCCCCCCCCCCGATTGCGATCCTCCGACTTCATCTCGACCATCCGTTGGATCTAAGATCGACGGTCCAAAACTAATCACCCTCCTCCCATGCCGGGTCCCACCACACACGCATTTCATTGCATTTTCGTCCATTTCTATGCATTCCGCCCATTTTCATAAGCCATTCCGTGGATTAATCCCCGTCGTCAATCCCACCACTAGACCATGATCTAACGGTCCATATTATTGCATTATCCACCATTTTTTGATCTAAAGCCACCACCGCCGCGCTATCACTCGCTCGGCCCTCCATAGCTTTCCGCATGGATTTCATAACTAGGTTTCGTGTTTTGCAGGGTTATCAGGTGGTGAAAGCCACCATGATTACACAGTTTTTAATACAGCAGCAAAACGACGGGGCTCGCATTAAAGGAACAAAGTTTAAACTCTGTGAAATTTTCCCCAAAGTCATTAAAGCATTGATTTCACAGTCAGAGGCAAGCGTGGAAGCGGCAAAGAGTATCAACAGGAAAATAGACTGTTTAAGGCCTGTTATTGAAGATTTTGAGCCTTAATCTATTGATTTGAAGGCAGAGTACCAGATCAAAGACATCATGGATCTCTTAGAAAGCCCAGTGCACAGAAAACTGTGCCATCAGGGTAGCTACATCAACAGAACATCCCTACCTACGAAAGGACAAAATGCCCATATTGTTTCCTCTATTTACCGTGTCCCTGAAGACCATTCAGCCTTGACTACAATCCTTAGCTATTAGAGCATTTGTTATACATCATGGCGCACTTCACTATCATTCATCTTCCTTCTGTTTATTCACCAAAAGTACCACAGAGTACTACAGCCCGAATGCATCAGAGCCACACCTGGAGTAAAGAGAACCTGACAAAGACCACCATTTCATCCAAGAAGTACCAAGGATAAATGCAGAGAGTTTAAACAGAATGGGTTTCTGCCCTCTTTCTTTTCCGAGTGTTAATGCTGCATTTAGTTTTCCACCTACCCCCTCTGCTCGTCTTTCAGCTATAAGAATCATGAAGAAACTCATTGTAGAGGTTGTTGTTGATCAGTTATCAGAGAATTGCAAGTAGTTTCTTTTGAGACACAGTCTTTGTGTAAAGTTGTAAGATAGGCTGAGGAATATGATTTCAGACTGAGTATTCAGCTATTGGAAATGTTGTACTTGACTGGTATTGCTATTTAATATGACAAGCACATTTGTTTGGATCCTGATCTAAAGCAGTGCTGATGTTTTCCTATCTTTGTGTTTTAATTCATTTCATTTCGTTTCTACTGGCTTGCATCAGAATATTGGCATAGGATTTACCCTTGTTAGGTACCCTATGTTTCTGCTCTCCTTTCCTTTGATGTTTTCTACTAAATGTGTTATCTAAGAATTGATTTCAGTTAATTTATCCAGTGTGGTGGATGTTATTGCCTGCTCTCTGATGTATGAATTGAATGAATCAGTTCTTAGATGTTCTGGTTGGGATTTAGCTAGAAGATTTGGGAACACTGGGGATTAGAGTTAGCCCTGTCCACTAGGATCCTTGTGCGACCAGCTGGTCTTTAACTGTGCGTCCTGAATCTGTGTTGTTTCCTCCTCTCCTACCATTCCATATCACACTATCATCTTTAAGATCCAATGTTTTAGATGATTAGCCCAATTGAAAGCCTGCCTATTGATTAGCAAGCAAATCCTTTCCTGACTCCATTTCCCAGTGGTTTTGAATGCTCCTTGGAATACTTCACCTCTGCCTTATTCCTCTTTTCTCATCCTTGTCTTACATTGAACCCTTCTTTCCCGATAACCAGCAACCAAACAAACAATCAAACAAATGAACCTTGTGCCTATAACTAGCCTAATATCTTAACCTTTGAGCTTTAAAGTCACATATCTTTGATAATCATAGAGAGATCCCTCTCGGGACCCAGGAGGGCTAGAACCTGAGGTCTGAAAGTGGTTTGATGTTGTCTCATCTTTTGGTCTTGCCAATCTAGCCAAAACATGGGAACCCCAACATAATGGCAACTCCACTAGGGAAATTTTGAGTATTTCTCACCTTACTACATCATAAGAACCTCAAAAACCTATAATCTCTGGTTAGGTTGGCAGTTAAACACTCCTAGTCACACATCAGCCTCTATACCATTTTTTGTGTTCTTTCACACTCTTAGATAGAGTCTGGAAAGGGCCAAGTAGCCTCCAGATCTCACACTCTTTCAGAGGTGACATATTTGATAAATGCCCTCCCAGTCAATCTTTGGTTAGAGTTTGATGTGTTTGGAAGATATCCTTGAAATGGGACATCTCATAAGCACTGTGGTGGACAGTGTACCCTCCAGGAGCATCTTAAACCCTCCATCTGGAGACTCCATAATTCCTAAACGATTTAAAGACTCCACTGGTGATCAGTAGGCCTGCTGATTATCTTGGTTTCACACAAGACTCCACTGGGAGACCAGCCTCCATAACAACATCAACCACAGTAGAAGTAACAAGTAGGGTTAAGTTGCTTGGTTCGAAAACAACATTCTGGCTTCAAGAACCATTCATACAAGAGCTTATCCTAACCCAAACCCACCTGAAATATTTGACAACCCTGAGAGCATCCTCAAGGGATCTCCTACACCTAAACAATCAACTATTTCCAGCCACATCCATAGAGCTAAATCTACACCAGAAAACTTTACAGCTCTATCAGACCCACTTTTTGACCTAGGCACTCAAAATAGCTTACCAAGAACTAGGTCATTCAGTGTTCTAGACCAGCCAGACCTTGAGTTTCCTGTTTCACCACCTCAAAGTGGTAAGCACCTTGGGAATAGACAAACCCCTCCATCTACACCTCCTGATATATACTTCATTCAAAACTTGGGGCTCAGTCACCCTAGATCTGCTCATCAGTCTTCTGCTGGTCACAATATCCCTGTCATCCATATACCAGCTACCCAAGTCAATCCTTTACCTCATCAAAACATCATCATGGCAGCCTGGTATGCACCTCTAGTTTTACCCCAGCCTCTAGTGCCTATACCCAATGATTATCAATCAAAGATCCCACACTTCACTGCAAAAGAGTCTACCACAGCCCAACACCATGTAGATAGGATGGAAGATTCTTTTGACAACATGGAGATAGATGATGATACCGTCAAAACGAGAATATTTTCCTAGAGCTTAGGAGGTGATGTGAAGAAATGGTTCAAGAGCCTACCTCCTAATAGTATCTAATACCATCCTGCTTTATATCAGACTTTCATAAACAAATGGAAGGTTAAGGCCAACCCTCGCCAACTCCTAGCAGAATATATGAACCTTAAAAGAAACATAGGAGAGAGTGTCCATGATTACACAACGAGATTTAACAGCATTTACAATGCTCTTCCTCCACACATGAAACCTCCCCAAGGTATGGCTCTAGCGAAATACCCCGAAGGCTTTGATGCTGACATGGCCTACCAGCTTAGGGAGAGAGATTACAACACGTTGGAAGACATGCAAAAAGGAGCAGTGAGTGTAGAGGCTAATCTGATTGAGAAAAGAGCAAGATTGAGAGCTGAGAAAAGGGTAACATATAGAGATGACAATGTAGCTTCCACGTCTGACCCAAATTATGACCGCATGTCCGAAAACATGGAAAAGATATACCAAATGACGGAAAAAATGGTTGTCACAGTTAGTAACCAAAACCATAACTAGAACCAGAACTTTAGAAGAAACAACACCCCTCCCAACAAACAAAGAGAATCAGATCAGCAAGTTATTCCCCCATTCCAAGAGAACTTTTTAAATGAAGATGAGGGAATCATAGAAGATTCTGAGGGGAACACAATAAATATGTTTGAAACAGAAGATTCAATCCATAACTGTTACACAGAAGAAGATCACCCCCCACCCTCTTATTGCGACGAGGAATGGTTAGAAACTGAGGATTTCAGGTTAGGATTTGAAAATGCCATGATGCGGGTCAGAGAACAATATGAACTTAGAAGCAAAAAGAGCCAAGAAACTGCCAAACCAAAAGCTTCTGAGGTCACCATCAAGAAAAGACCTGAGAAAAATTCTAAAGCGACTGCTGAAAGGAACAAATCAGCAGCTGAGAGTTCTGGGAGGAACAAAGAAAAAGGCAACCAAAACACTGAGAAACAAGGTCAACCAACAAGCAGTACTAACACTGTAGTTAGTTCTCTTGATAAAAAAGTTTCTAACACTGTACATAGTGAGAATCAGCACACTGATTCAGCCACTAAGGTGGTGACTAACAAAACAGAGTTGAACATTCCAAAGAGTCAGTCCACTTTCAATCTGGAAAGTGAAATTGCAAAAAATAAAATCTTTGTCCCACTCTCTGAGCTCGCCACTCAAGATGTATATAAAGGCCAAATTTTGAAGGCATTAAATTTAGGTGAGAACAGTGACACTATAAATCTGAGTGATGATCAACCTGCCCTTATGTTCGGTCCAAAGATAGAAGGAAAGTTTCAGGAAGGGGTAGTGCCACCTTTCTATATCAGTCTCAATGTCCATGATAAGATTCTCCACAAAGCAATGCATGATTCTGGGGCATCACACAACCTGATGCCTAAAGTAGTGATGGAAAGAATAGGCCTAGAGATAACCTATCCCTATAAAGACTTATATTCATTTGATTCTAGTAGGGTAAAGTGCCTTGGCCTAATCAAAGATTTATGTGTAAGCCTTACCCAAATTCCAGCCAAGTGTATGGTCATGGATGTTGTTGTGGCAGATGTGCCACCCAAGTATGGAATTTATTATCAAGATCATGGGGAGCCAAGCTACAAGGAACAATGCAGATGGATGGGGCATATGCCACAATCCAAATCTTCGGCCAACTCAGAATACTGTACAGAGAAACACAAATGAAATGTCTGGTCAGAAGCCCCGAAAAACCTGAAAATTCACCTTTATACTCTATAGATACAGACCTTGAATCCTTCATCCTCTGTAATGAAGAATCCTTAGAAGGGTCAGAGTCCAGAAACAGAGATACAAACAAGGAAACAGAACCCATGGACTTCGACATAATGGCTACTCTAGACTCGGAAGAGAATGATGTAGAAAACTTAGAACAGTGCACTGAAACAAAAACTCAAAGTGAACCAGAAACAAAACCCAATCAGCCAACTAGTCACCTCTCTGATTTCCACACCCACAACGAAAAACAAAACCTCCCACAGGCTAGTGCAGCTCCTACAATGAAACATAATGGCGAGCTCAGCTATAGGGAAGGAAGCGTTGATAAAACGAAAAATGAACCCTTGTGGGAGATGAATTTCGATGGGTCATGCACCAAGAGAACTGTCGGAGCAGGAGTGTGGATACATAACCCAGAGAGTAATTATGCAGATAGCCATGCCTGCAACCTGCACTTCGAATGTACAAACAATATTGTAGAATATGAGGCTCTTATCCTAGGTTTAACTCTATTAAAAAAACTAGGAGCCCGTAGGATAACTGTGCATGGGGACTCTGAGATGATTATCAAACAGGTGAATGGTGAATACACAGTGAAACATCCTAGATTGAGAGCTTATAGGAATGAAACTATCGATTTATTGAAAACATTTGTTGAATATGAATTAGTGTTTGTTCCTAGGAGTCAAAATGTCATTGCAAATGGATTAGCATGCTTAGCTAGTTCACACCCTAAGACTCCAAGCGACCAACAGATTATCATTCAGACCAAATTCAGACCTGCAGTGCTGGACAATGAAAAATATTGGCAGGTTTTTGAAGGAGATAAACAGATTGAAGATTTCCTGGTAGGTAGAAATGAGTTTGTATTTTCTGATTCAGACTCCAAATCTGATAGTAGCTGCCCAAGTGAAGAGTCTTCAGACGAGGAAGAGACACCCTGTAACATAGAAATAAACTCTTTAAATGAATAGATTGGAAATCTAAATGAAAAATGTGAAAATGCAGATAGTGAAGAAGTAGAGGTGTTGCAGGCCAAAGATAAGAGCATACCTCGAGGTCTGGCACCCTTAGAGGACATTTTTTACTTTGATGATGTAGCAAAAAATCCCACTATAGAACATGCAGACTCTGATGTCGAGGAATACAACATAGGCACTGAAGATAAACCCAAGATGATCAAATTGGCTAATTCCCTGCCTGCAAACATGAAAAAGAAATGCATTGACCTATTCAAGGAATTCATTGATGTGTTTGATTGGAGTTATGAGGACTTAAGGGCTTATGACATAAACATCATACAACATAAAATACCCTTGAAAGAAAAGCAGAAGCCCTTCAGACAAAAAATTCGCAAAATAAACCCAAAACAATTGGCTGCAGTGAAAAAAGAGATTAAGAATATGTATGAGGCAGGTATAATTGTGCCTGTGAGGTTCTCTGATTGGGTATCAAACCTAGTGGCTGTGAGAAAGAAAATAGGGGAGATCATATTGTGCATAGATTTCAGAAATCTTAATAGAGCCTCACTCAAAGACAATTACCCTTTTCCAAAAATGGAACATATTCTTCAGAGGGTAGTAGGCTCTAAAAGGATCTCCCTGCTAGATGGTTTCTCAAGTTACAACCAAGTCTTAGTAATCCCAGAAGATCAACTCAAGACAGCCTTTAGCACTCCATGGGGTACCTTTATGTATGTGAATATGCCCTTTGGACTGATGAACGTTGGTGCAACCTTCCAAAGAGCAATGGACATATCTTTTTCTGATGAAATAGGACACTTCATTGTCATCTATCTGGATGACATAACAATCTACTCCAAGACTAAGGAAGAACACCTAAAACATCTGAGGAAAGTGTTCGAAAAATGTAGGAGGTTTGGTCTGTCATTAAATCCCAAAAACACTGTATTTGGACTGCAGGAAGGTAAACTTCTTGGCCACATTATATCTGAGAAGGGAATTAGGATAGACCCACAAAGAGTTGAGGGAATACTACAAATCACACACCCAAGAAACATCAAAGAGTTATAGTCCTTCATTGGGAAAATCAACTTCCTAAGGAGATTTATTCCCAACTTAGTTGAACACCTTAGAAATATGACTAACATGCTGAAGAAAGGTGTAGGAGTTAAGTGGACTATTGAAGCTAAGAAATTTTTTGAATCAGTAAAACTTGCACTCACATAGGCTCCTGTCCTAATCAGCCCAGATTTCTCAAAAGATTTCCTGATTTTTTCATTTGCCTCCAAGCATACAATAGCTACAGTTCTACTGCAGAAGAATCCAGAGGGAATGGAACAGCCCATCTCTTTCTTCAGCAAAGCGCTCAGGGATGCACCCTTGAAATACAACATAATGGAAAAACAGGCCTACACTCTGATTAAGGCCTTGAAAGACTTTAGGGTGTACATATCGCGTTCCCACACCATAGCCTATGTGCCAAATATAGTGGTTAAATACATATTGTCCCAAGACCCAGATGGGAAGAGGGGCAAATGGATTGCTGTGATCTTAGAATATGACCTCGAGATAAAACCCACCAAACTGATCAAAGGTCAGGGCCTAGCTCAACTAATGGCTGAATAAAATCTACAAGCCCTAGGAATTAACATGGTAGATGCCTTCGATGAGCAGCAGGGATTGCCTAATCCCACTGTTGAGGAAAATTTTCAGAGCTCTCCTTGGTATTCTGACATTTTGTATGTGCTTACACACCTCAATGCCCCGCTTGAACTATCAAAGACCAAGGCCAGATTCTTAAAGCTAAAATCCAGGAGCTCTTGCATAATGAATGAAGGTTTATACTAGAAAAATATGAATGGCCTATTGCTTAAGTGTTTGCTTGAGTCTGAAGCAGAAAAGATTAAACAAGAATTCCATGCAGGAGAGTGTGGAGGTCACCTGAACTGGAAAGAAACTGCAAAAAAAATACTCAGAGCTGGCTACTATTGGCCTACACTCTTCAATGATATCCATAAGATGATAATTTCCTGCCACAAATGTCAGATTTTTTAGGGCAAAAGAAAACTCCTCCCCTTACCTCTACAACCCATCATTGTTGAAGGTCCCTTTCTGCAATGGGGCCTAGATTTCATAGGGGAGATTCACCCTGCTTCTTCTTCACAACACAAATGGATCCTAACAGCCACAGACTATTTCACTAAGTGTATAGAGGCCATACCTACTAGGCATGCCACAGATTCAGTCATCATTAGTTTCCTATTAGGTCATATCCTCTCTTGTTTTGGCTGCCCAAGGAAAATAATCACTGAAAATGTTGCTGCTTTCGAATCCAAGAAAATGGTTGATTTTTGTCACAGGTATCAAATAGCACTCAGTCATTCAACTGCCTATTACCCTCAGGGTAATGGATTAGCTGAATCATCAAACAAGAGCCTGGTGACCATCATCAAAAAGTTGTTGGAAGAGAACAAAACGTCATGGCATAACAAGTTAGTGCATGCCCTATGGGCTGACAAGCTTACAACAAAGAAATCTATTGGCATGTCTCCATATCAGCTTGTCTATGGAACAGAAGCAGTGTTTCCCACCAGCCTTGGAATACCAGTGATTAAAATTGTTCAAGAGATACAAACAGAAGAAGACAGCATGGTGAGGAGAATAAACCAGACAATTCATCTCCAACAAACAAGGGAAGAGGTCTATAAAAGAGCTATCAAGGTTCAAGAAAGTATAAAGAAGTTATTTGACAAAAGAACTAAGGCCTCTGATTTCAAAATTGGAGATAAAGTTCTGAAGTGGGACTCAAGGAGAGAGGACAAAGGAAAGCACATCAAATTTGACAGTTTGTGGCAAGGTCCCCACATCATCCAGGCCACTGTGGCTCCAAATTCCTTTTTTCTACAGGATTTAGATGGTACAGAGTTGTTTGGGGGTCCTGTCAATGGAAGGATGCTCAAACACTACTTCTGCTAATTTCCAATTCCTAGTTTCCTTTTCCATTGTACATACCATTGCAGTGTTTGTTTTCAAAAAAAAAAAAAAAGAGAGAAAAATGGAGAAAGGGAGAGGTTCAGACATGCTCAAAACATGAACCTCTGCAGTGCAAAGATTGGCTCTAACATTATCAAAACCTGAACCAAAGAAAATGAAGATAGCTGGTTCAAACATGCCCAAAACCTGGACCAACAAAGAAGAAAGAAGAATCAGCTCTAACAAGCCCAACATTAGAGCTGAGATGAAGAAAAGAAAGTGACTCCAACAAGCCCAAAACTTGAGTCACTAAGAAAGAAGGATGCTTCAAACCTCAGATTTCAAGCCTTCAAGTTTTATTTTCAGTTTTTTGCAAGTTTCTGTCCATGTACAATTGTCTTTATGCCTTGGATCCACAGCAAACTAGACTGTCTAATCCTAGTTTGGCTGTTTTTAAATTTTTGTTGTAGAATGTAGAGAATAAATCTGTTGGACAGTTTAATCCCAACAGATATTAGATTAGGTAGAGAAACATATGAGACCAACAGTCTAATCTGGTCTCCTGTAGTGAAAAGGGTAGATTTAGAATAGGTTTATTTTCTATTTATAAAAAAAAATGATGTAAAGGGTCTTCTAGTCCAAATGCACCCTAGAAGAAGAAAAAATGCTAGGATTCTAGGATGGTTAGGTAGATTGTTGGGATAATGTTTCTGCTAATTGATGTCTTCAACAATTGTGGCAGCTAAAAACCAAAGAAGAAAGGTGGCTCAAGCAGCAGGCATCTGGCCTACACCAAAGATCATTTTCTGAATTCTTGACTCCTTCAAGAAGAAGTCGTCCCCATGTGGAGCCACTGTTAGCCCCTTATAAATTCCTTGACAAGCAAGCAAGTGGGCTAATTAGTTTTATGAGCCTTCAAGGAATTAATTTCCCTTGAAAACACATCATCCTTGAAGCCTTTTCATGTTCCCTGCCCTTTGATTGTTCCCCTCTGCTGTTCTTGAGTAAATAAGCCTCACTGATGATAAAACATTGTGCTCCAAAAGGCCCTTTTTTGCCTCTTGTACCCCTGCAGATTGTCCCATTTCACCCCTTTTTTCCTATTTTCGAAGTCCCCTTTCCATCCCAAAATTTCCCCCTTAGTCCTCCTAAATCTCCCCAAAATCCCCTTTGAATTCTGCCCTTACCCTTTGTTTGGCCAATTTCCCCTTTTTTCCCTTTATCGTTCCCCTTCCCAACCCCAAATATTGCATTAAAAGGGGTAAAAATCCACTTTTTAACTTTATAATAGGGCCTAGCCCCTTTTCCGCCAGTCCCTAACCACTTCCCCACGTGACCCGCACCCAGGACCAAGCGTTTAAGTCCCAGGCGCTCATCGCAATCGGAGCAGTCGAGCGGGCGTTTTCCTTTGTAACATCGAAAAATTCCGATGCGATTGGGTTTTGTTATCAAAGACCCGCGATATATTATATACCGTCGATCCACTATCTCGATCCGACGGTTGAGCACCAATCGCACTCCCCACCCCGATCGCAATCGCAAGTCCCGCCATGCCACCCCTCTGATGTTTGCAATTGCGATCTCCCAACCAAATCACAGCTGTCTATCTCCTCCCGTTGATCCAACGACCCGGCGCTAATCGCTCCGTCGCAATCGCAATGCCCGATCGCTCCCACTCCCCACCCTATGCGATCGCGATCTTCTGATCCCATCTTAGTCGTTGATTCCCCCCGTTGATCCAACGGCCATCACTCTCCCTTACCAATCACAATCGCAAATCCCAATTGCTACCACCTTTCACCCTTTGTGATTGCGATTTTCCCGATCAAATCACAGCCGTCCATCCGTCCCAAGATCCAACGGCCTTGAATCAATCGCACCAACGCCAAATCACGTCCCCACTCCCAATCGCAATCGGAACTTTTGGAATATCTCACCCCTGCCCCCCCCCCCCCGATTTCGATCCTCTGACTTCATCTCGACCGTCCATTGGATCTAAGATCGACAATCCAAAACTAATCGCCCTCTGCCCATGCCGGGTCCCACCACACACGCATTTCATTGCATTTTCATTCATTTCTATGCATTCCGCCCATTTTCATAAGCCATTCCGTGGATTAATCTCCGTCGTCGATCCCACCACCAGACCATGATCTGACAGTCCACACTCATTTCTCCACCAAAACCCTATTTGTCACTATTTACACCATATTATTGCATTATCCACCATTGTTTGATCTAAAGCCACCACCGCCGCGCTATCACTCGCTCCGCCTTCCATAGCCTTCCGCATGGATTTCATAACTAGGTTTCGTGTTTTGCAGGGTTATCAGGTGGTGAAAGCCGCCATGATTACATAGTTTTTAATACAGCAGCAGAATGATGGGGCTTGCATTAAAGGAACAAAGTTTAAACTCTGTGAAGTTTTCCCCAGAGTCATTAAAGCATTGATTTCACAGTCAGAGGCAAGCGTGGAAGCGACAAAGAGTATCAGCAGGAAAATAGAGTGTTTAAGGCCTGTTATTGAAGATTTTGAGCCTTAATCTATTGATTTGAAGGAAGAGTACCAGATCAAAGACATCATGGATCTCTCAGAAGGCCCAGCGCACAAAAAACTGTGCCATCAGGGTAGCTACATCAGCAGAACATCCCTACCTGCGAAAGGACAAAACGCCCATATTATTTCCTCTATTTACCGTGTCCCTGAAGAACATTCATCCTTGACTACAGTCCTTAGCTATCAGAGCATTTTTTATACAGCATGGCGCACTTCACTATGATTCATCTTCCTTCTGTTTATTCACCAAAAGTACCACATATTACTATAGCCCGAATGCATCAGAGCCACACCTGGAGTAAAGAGAGCCTAACAAAGACCACCATTTCATCCAAGAAGTACCAGGGATAAATGCAGAGAGTTTAAACAGAATGGGTTTCGGCCCTCTTTCTTTTCCGAGTGTTAATGCTACATTTAGTTTTCCACCTACCCCCTCTGCTCGTCTTTCAACTATAAGAATCATGAAGAAACTCATTGTAGAGGTTGTTGTTGATCAGTTATCAGAGAATTGCAAGTAGTTTCTTTTGAGACACAGTCTCTGTGTAAAGTTGTAAGATAGGCTGAGGAATATGATTTTAGACTGAGTATTCAGCTATTGGCAATGTTGTACTTGACCGGTATTGCTATTTAATATGACAAGCACATTTCTTTGGATCCTGATCTAAAGCAGCGGTGATGTTTTCCTATCTTTGTGTTTTAATTCATTTCATTTAGTTTCTACTGGCTTGCATCAGAATATTGGCATAGGATTTACCCTTGTTAGGTACCCTATGTTTCTGCTCTCCTTGCCTTTGATGTTTTCTACTAAATGTGTTATCTAAGAATTGATTTCAGTTAATTTAACCAGTATGGTGGATGTTATTGCCTGCTCTCTGATGTATGAATTGAATGAATCAGTTATTAGATGTTCTGGTTGGGATTTGGCTGGAAGATTTGGGAACACTGGGGATTAGAGTTAGCCCTGTCCAGTAGGATCCTTGTGCGACCAGCTGGTCTTTAACTGTGTGTCCTGAATCTATGTTGTCTCCTCCTCTCCTACCATTCCATATCACACTATCATCTTTAAGATCCAATGTTTTAGATGATTAGCCCAATTGAAATCCTGCCTATTGATTAGCAAGCAAATCCTTTCCTGACTCCATTGCCCAATGGTTTTGAATGCTCCCTAGAATACTTCACCTCTGCCTTATTCCTCTTTGCTCATCCTTTTCTTACATTGAACCCTTCTTTCCTGATAACCAGCAACCAAACAAACAATCAAACAAACAAACCTTGTGCCTATAACTAGCCTAATATCTTAACCTTTGAGATTTAAAGTCACATATCTTTGATAATCATAGAGAGATCCCTCTCGGGACCCAGGAGGGCTAGATCCTGAGGTCTGAAAGTGGTTTGATGTTGTCTCATCTTTTGGTCTTGCCAATCTGGCCAAAACATGGGAACCCCGACACATAGCGTAGAGCGAGTATACTTCTTTGGGATGAGTAGGTGTTGTTGACTTCACGTTCCACTATTGGGGCAAGTGGTTCATCATCTTGTATGTATGGATGGAACTTTCACATATAATAAAATTAGAGTCAACGCATCTTAATGCATATATTGTAGATATAGTAGGAATATTCTTGTTATATTTGCGTTGTATGTTTTTAAAATTACACATATGATTATGAACTATTTTGTTTGCATTTGTACGCATCTTCTTGAATGCGTGGTCATGTTTTAACCCATCACCTTTAACTTGTGGATTCTTTTGCTTGTTATTTTGTGTTATGTCTTTTCAACTTGTGTGTTCCTTTCAAGCTACGTACTATTACATGCTTCCAAGGAGCGCACTTCCTTTTTACCTTCGCATGTTAGAACCACTTATGCATCATATTGAATTTCCCAGGGCCAAAGACACTATGCATCACTTTATGCATTTTGCAATCCAAGGCATATCATTAAACACCCCACTGTTGGGACTCCTACTCCAAACAGTGTCAGGTCTAGTTGGGACTTCATATCGGGGAGATCCCCTGAATGTTGGAAGGTCCAACACCATCAGCACCATGGTACCAACTCAATAGAAAAGTCTACTTTCTTGTGAGGAGGTAACTCTTGAATCTCTATTGGGAACACATCCTGAAACTGCTGCAATATAAGATACCTTTGGAAGATTTATGCATCCTCAACATCGTTACCCTTTTCATTGGAAATATGCATTGCAAACATCAAACAACCTTTTCTACAACTACACTTAGCCTGCATGGCGGTAACCATCCTCACTGATGTAGGCTTCTTCTTTCCCTAGAAATTTCTCTTTTCTCCATTATCATCCAGACACTCAATGGCCTTGTCATAATAGTCTACTTTGGTCTTGTGAAGATACAACCAATCCATACCCAAAAGCATGTTATACGATCCCAATGGAAGTACATTAAAATGTGTTGTTGTAGGCATACAATTTAACTCAAATGCAAAAGCTCTTACCCAATGGTGAACTCTCTTCTTAATACTTATATCCAACTTGATCAGAATCTGGATTGGAAGCAAAAAATTTCCAAAGATTCAAATTTATCAAAATATCACCAAACCAAAATGACCGGATAGGGCTCGTCTCTAGGAATCCAATGCACTTTGTTTCATCGAAAACCGACTTCGTCTGTGAAAGTTAGAGCCTGTTGTTCATCATGCCAAACAAGCATTTTTTTTTTTAAAGGGGTCAAACAGGGTCAAAGGTCAAAATTTTGGGTTATAAAAGGCTAATGAGGTGTTGACACTTGTCTAATGGTGATTGGCCCGAATTTCTAGGCACTTGGAAATTTTTTTATTGGTTTAATTTAAGCGAGTGGGAAGAGGACACGTGGCAAGCCCAGAGGCCGCTACATGGCCCCCCTCCAAGGTCAAATTATGGTTTATCAAAGGTCGAAATTAATTATACGTTATGGCCAAATTTGTTATACAATGACTGGGTGGAGGTCGGGATTGAACCCACGAACTCCCCAACACAAACACCATACGTTACCAATAGACCACGACATGTGACTTAAAAATATGGGTGTTTGAATTATATTTGAATTCATTTAAATGAACCGTCGAGGGTAAGGAGGGGGCCAACCCTCTCACCATAGGGCCATACGCATAACCAATGGCGAAGTTCTTTTCTAATGGCGGGTTTAAACATTTAAACCAAATTAATTATCCCTAATCCTCGATTAAGGCGCTAATCGGATTTTCAAAACGATTTTTTTTAATTTCTCTTAGAGCGCTAAACATTTGTTAGCCGCACTTAACATTTAATTAAACTCGCAATTAACTTGGCAGAGAAGTTGGTGGGTCCGCTATTTTCGGCGCCACCTCCACATTTTTCAGAATTGAATGGATTTTCTCTAGATTTGGAGGAGTTTTCCTAGGGAAAACTGAAGAAGCCATAAATTTGGCATATTTCGACCAATTTTGGCTCAAGAAGAGTCATTCCTAGATGATTTGGATGCTATGAGCATGACGGGGCAGGTTGTAGAGGCACTGGAGCACTTTTGTAAGTGAATTTTCCACTTTGAATATTAAAGAAGCCTAGGGCCACCAGGAGAGGAGGTCATGCCTAGTCCACTTGAAGACCATTTTCAGAGCTTGAAGAGTCTATTTTGAGGTTGGGTCTTTCTGAATCTAATGGAGCAGGTTGAAAAGCCATTAGAGCACTGTAGGTGCATGTAATCAGAGAATTCACCATTAATCCAAAGAGGGCCTAACCAGTTGAAGCAGGTCCATGGAGATGTAGCCCAGGAGGGGTGAAATCCGTTATCAGCTATTATGTAATGTGTTTTTTGTGTTATTTCTCTGCTATTTACATGTTGTACATGTGTTTTTAACAAATAATTAACTCACGAATTTCTCATTAAAAAACACAAAACTTGACACATAAACCCTCACATAACTGGCTAATTTGAGATGATCCTAACCACATTTATTAAAACTGATGAGGGAGCTAGCACAAAAAAAGTAGTTGTCCCATATTTAGATCACAACTACACCAACCAAGATTTTGCTTGCACTTCTTTTCTCGAGCCACACTTATCCACCAGGTCAATATTAACGTAACTATAATTAGATCCAAGATCAATCAAAATAGAAATATGTTAGGTCCCTATATGACTAGTATAGTCCCTTATTGTTGTTAGTGTAACCCCCTTATTGTTATTATTGTACCCTTGTAACCCCCTTATTGTTATTATTGTACCCTTGTAACCCCCATTTTGTTATTATTGTGCCCTTAAATTATTATTGTTAGGTCGGCTAGGATTACATTGTGGCCCACTAGGATTACATTATGGCCCCATGGACTCCTATATATAGAAAGGAGGTTTTGTAAATTGTATCATACAAGAATTGTTCATTTATGTAATGTATTGGAGGTTGCCCCCTCGAAGTGGCTCATTTCTAAGGCGTTGATATCTCTTTTCTTCTATTTTTGGAGCTGGTTACACAACATTTGGTATCAGAGCTTTGGATTCTAGGGTTTCGCTGCTCCAAACAGGTCATCATGGAATTTTCGCTATAAATTTTTTTCTACGAAGTTGCAGAAGCTGAAAGTTTTAGGGTGCGAAGCTGACATCTTGAGGAAGCTTGTCTAAAAATTTCATAGCTTGGTTCGCAATATTTTCCGAGATATCATCTATGGAAGTTAGGTCTTTTTTCAGGCTCCTAAACAGGTCATCGTGGCATTTTCTCTATAACCTTTTTTTTACGAAGGTTCAGAGTCTGAAATTCATATGGTGCGAAGCTAAAATCCTGAGGAAATTCGTCAAAAAATTTCAGAGCTTTTTTCACAACATTTTGGAGATATGATCTGTGGAAGGTAGTGCTTTTTCAGGCTCCTGAATTTCATCTCAAAGAGGTGATCGTGGGAAAAGTTCAATAACTCTCTCTCTGGGCATCGGATTGAAGTGCCGTAAACATTGGTCACAAGTACACGGACTGTAGTTTCTTGGCTATCAATTTTAGAGACAAAAGATGAAACAGTGACACGTGGCAAGTTGTACAAGTTCGCTCTACTGAACCAGTCCATAATTAGGTCATTGTGGGAGATTGGACACAACTTTGTCTTGGAGAATCCAAATCAGGTCAGACCTGTGGCATTCAAAAGATAATTCAGAGGGGTATTTAATTGCTGAATTTTATATATTTAAGTGCTTCAATCACAAAGATAATCCAATTTCAATATCGAGCTTCTCAAAAGCAAGAAAAAGGTGTGTATTTTTTTTCCGAATTGCATAAGTCTTGTTTGAAGAATCAATTTGAATTGATTCCAAGGGCATATTGTAGAATAGATATCAGTATTGGGTTCTAAAATATGCCCTGTAAAAATAATTCAATACCCATTAAGCCTTCAGAAGGCTCTACTATGACTCATGAAGATGAAGAATTTCAACATGATCTATCAAAATTACAAGAGCAAGTGCAACAAATTTCACTCTTGCAAAGAGCAACAAAAAATTAAATGGAAGTTTTGAAGAAAGGCATGGAAGCTAAGATGGATGGAGTGCAAACTAAGATGGATGGCGTGGAAGCTAAGATGGATGGGCTGAATCGCGTGAAGCAAGATAGATGACATGAAATACAAATATGGAAAACATGAAGAATTTTCTAAAAGCAGACATGGAAGGTTTGATAAACTTGATACAAGAAAGGTTTCCCAATGGTGAAAAGATAGTAGAAGAACCTCATGATGAGAACAAAATAAATGTTAATTTTGATTTCACAAACTCTAATGTTGGCGGGAAGAACCACCATATTCCAAAGATGGATATGAGGAAGTTGATGGAAAGGATCCTGTAACATGGATACTACAGATGGAGCAATATTTTGATCTCCATAACGTGAAAAACACACAAAAGGTACGCATTGCAACTTTACATTTAGAACAAAATACATTTGTATGGTATCGATGGCTTTGTTCCCATAAAAAAATTGTCACTTGGTCAATTTTTACGGAGGAAATGATAGCACATTATGAGGATACAAAGAGCAACACCTTCTTTAGCCAATTGATAAATCTCAAACAAAAGGGTTTAGTGGGGCAGCACATTGAGGAATTCCAAAAATTGAATATAAGGGTAACTGATATTCCAGAGGAACATAGGATCGATCTCTTCATAGGCACTTTAAAGGATAATATCCAACATGAAGTTCGCGTTTTGGAATCAAATTCATTGGAGAAGGCATTCAGGTTGGCAAGAAAAGTTGAATGTAAAATAATGGCGACAAGGAAACCTACCACTCAATTCTATAAAGAAGGAAGCGTTGCTACGCCTAGATTTCCACAACCTACAAGGTTGACACCACAACAATTGGAAGAAAAAAAAGAGCAAAAGGGCTTTGCTACAGTTGTGATAGCAAATACACTAAAGGTCATAAGTGTGCTGAGAAGAAATTATTTTACATAGATTGTGAAGAGGAAGAAGAAAATGAACAAGAAGAGGATATACACCAGAAACCAACTCTAGAAGAGGAAGAAATGAATCCGACCATATCGTGTAATGCACTGGCAGGAATTACCACTCCTCAAACTCTCAAGATACAAGGACAAATCAAGAAGAAAAAGGTAATAGTGTTGATTGATTCAGGTAGCACCCTTAATTTTATTCATTGTAAGGTAGCCAAGGAATTAAATTGTTTCCTATACCCAACACCAGAATGTCAAGTGATGGTTGCAAATGGAGGAACTATAAATTGCTCGGGAAAATGCCATAATATCAAGCTAACCATGGGGGAATATGTATTGACTAGTCCAATGCTTTCCATTCCTATGGGAGGTGCTGATGTTGTACTAGGAGCACAATGGTTACAATCTTTGGGGACGGTAGCTTTTAATTTTCAAGAACTTTTCTTGAAATTTTTTTCAGAAGGAAAGGAAGTCGAATTACGGGGTATTGAAGGGAAGTCGGGAAGGATAATAAGCTCTAATGTCATGACAAAGCTTCTAAAGAAAGAACAACGAGGCGTAATTGCACAATTATGCTCACTAGAAGTTCCGACATCAAAATCATCTATTTCCGCAGATCTCCAACAAGTCTTGGACAATCATTCCAAGGTGTTTGAAACTCCCAAAGGACTCCCACCTATTCGTGATCATGATCATGCTATTCATTTGATTCCAGGAAGTGTTCCTCCAAACATTAGGCCTTATAGATAACCTTACTTCCAAAAGAGCGAAATTGAACGTATGATTGCAGAAATGTTAGAGGCGGGTATAATTCAACCTAGTCAAAGTTCTTTCTCTGCTCCTGTAGTATTGGTACACAAGAAGGATGGATCATGGCGAATGTGTCTGGATTATAGGGAGCTCAATAAGCTCACCATTAAAGATAAATTTCCCATTCCCGATTGATGAATTATTGGATGAATTACATGGAGCAATTTATTTTACCAAGTTGGATCTTCATTCAGGATATCATCAAATTAGAATGAAGACTGAAGATATTCCAAAAATAGCATTTCGAATTCATGAGGGTCATTATGAATTTTTGGTCATGCCTTTTGGCCTTACCAATGCACCTTCTACATTTCAAGGGTTGATGAATTCCATTTTCAAACCCTTCCTTAGAAAATTTGTGCTAGTATTTTTTTGATGATATACTAATCTACAACAGGTCTTGGAAGGATCATGTTGAACATGTTGACAGGGTGCTCAAACTATTGCAGGAGAAACAATTATATGCAAAAACATCCAAATGTTTTTTTGGAGTACAAGAGGTGGAATATCTAGGTCATATTGTATCTCACGAGGGTGTTAAAGTAGACCCTAACAAAATTAAAGCCATTAAGGAATGGAAAGTCCCCACAACCATAAAGCAGTTGCGAGGATTTCTCGGGTTAATAGGGTATTATCGCAAGTTTGTTAAGAATTATGAGAGAATAGCAGCACCTCTAACAACATTATTGAAGAAAGATGCATTTTCATGGACTCCTGAAGCAACTAAGGCCTTTGAACATCTTAAAGAGGCAATGTGCCTAGCACCGGTCTTAGCTACGCCAGACTTCACAAAAACCTTATTGTGGAATGTGATGCCTTAGGAAATGGAATTGGTGCAGTTTTAATGCAGGAAGGAAGACCCATTGCTTTTGAAAGTCGTCCAATCAAAGGAAAGTATTTACAGAAACCTATTTATGAGAAGGAAATGTTAGCAATACTACATGCACTAAAGAAATGGTGGACTTACCTAATGGGAAGACACTTCAAGGTAAAAACTGATCATGATAGTCTTAAACACTTTTTGGAACAAAGACTATCGTCAGAAGAGCAGCAAAAATGGGTCACAAAGATGTTGGGTTGTGACTTTGAAATAATCTACAAAAAAGGAAAGCTTAATGTGGTGGAAAATGCACTCTCAAGAAAGAATGAAGAGGTGGAAGCATTGCTTTGTGCCATTTATATTATCCAACCAGATTGGATAACCGAAGCAAGAGATGAATGGAAGAAGGATAAAGATGTATGGACACTCATTCAAAAGTTGCAGCAAGATCCTAGTACATCTGATACATTTAGTTGGAAAAATGATTCCTTATGGTACAAAGATCGATTATATCTTTGTAATAATTCCCAACTAAAACAAAAGATTCTTCTGGAATTGCACACTTCTCCTTTAGGAGGACACTCAGGATTTTTAAAAACTTACCACAGGGTGAAGAAAGAATTTTTTTGGGATGGCCTTAAATCGGATATTCAAAAGTTTGTGGCGGAATGTTTGGTTTGCCAGCAGAATAAAGTGGAGACAATTAAGACCCCGGGACTTCTACAACCTTTATCCATTCCAAGTCAGCGTTGGGAGGAGATTTCAATGGATTTTATCACAGGTTTACCTAAGTCCGAAGGAAAGAATGTCATCATGGTGGTAGTTGATAGAATTACCAAGTATGCACACGTTTGTGCATTATCTCATCCATTTAAAGCAATTATAGTTGCTACTAAATTTATGGACAGAATTCAAAAGCTACATGGAAGCTCAAGGGTTATTGTGAGTGACAGAGATCCCATTTTTATTGGAATTTTTGGACAGAGTTATTTTCTTGTTTGGGTACTCAATTAGCTCATAGCTCATCTTATCATCCTCAATCTGATGGTCAAACCGAGATAGTAAATAAATGTTTGGAAGGATATCTTCATTTTTTTGTATCTGATAAACAAACACAATGGGTCAAGTGGTTACCTCTTGCTGAATGGTGGTATAACAATTCCTTCCATACTGCAGCAAAAATGACCCCTTTTATGGCACTTTATGGATATCATCCACCATCCATCACATCATCTTTAAGGGAAAATTCGAAGGTTCAAGCAGTGGAAGATCACATCGAGCATCAGCAAGAAGTTCTCCAACTCTTAAAGGATAACCCGAATTTGGCACAAAATCGAATGAAACAACAGGCAGATCAGCATCGTAGCGAGAGAAGTTTTGATGTAGGAGATTGGGTATTTTTACGGCTACAACCATACAAACAAATGTCCCTCAAGCAAGCAAAGAAGGATAATAAATTATCGCTAAAGTACTATGGTCCTTACAAGGTGTTGCAAAAGATTGGTACTATGGCATACAAATTGGAGCTTCCTGCTTCTTCGCGAGTACATCCAGTTTTCCATGTTTTATGCTTAAAGAAGGTTATAGGTGAAAATCTTCCAGTTCAAACAGTATTGCCAGAACTTGATGGGGAAGGGAAAATCATATTGGAACCTGAAGCAGTCATGGAAAAAAGAACTCGACAACTACGGAATCGATCAATTTCAGAGTATCTCATCAAGTGGAAGAACTTACCCACCGAAGATTCTACATGGGAGGATGAGAATTTTATACAGAAGCACCCGGAGCTACTCAAGCATTGAGGACAACACTTTTTTGAAGGAGAGGGGCATGTTAGGTCCCTATATCACTAGTATAGTCCCTTATTATTGTTAGTGTAAACCCCTTATTGTTATTATTGTACCTTTGTAACCCCCATTTTGTTATTATTGTTCCCTTAAATTATTATTGTTAGGTCGGCTAGGATTACATTGTGGCCCACTAGGATTACATTATGGCCCCATGGACTCCTATATATAGAAAGGAGGTTTTGTAAATTGTATCATCCAAGAATTGTTCATTTATGTAATGTATTGGAGGTTTCCCCCTCGAAATGGCTCATTTCTAAGGCGTTGATATCTCTTTTCTTCTATTTTTGGAGCTGGTTACACAACAAAATAACTTGATCATAAAGCTTACCTTCCATCTCAATGATAGATGCATGGCGATCTGACTGCCTGTGTTGTGTAACCAACTCCAAAAATAGAAGAAATGAGATATCAACGTCTTAGAAATAAGCCACTTCGAGGGGGAAACCTCCAATACATTACATGAATGATCAATTCTTGGATGATACAATTCACAAAACCTCCTTTCTATATATAGGAGTCCATGGGGCCATAATGTAATCCTAGTGGGCCACAATGTAATCCTACCCGACCTAACAATAATAATTTAAGGGCACAATAATAACAAAATGGTGGTTACAAGGGTACAATAATAACAATAAGGGGTTTACACTAACAATAATAAGGGGCTATACTAGTGATATAGGGACCTAACATGCCCCTCTCCTTCAAAAAAGTGTTGTCCTCAACACTTGAGTAGCTCCGGGTGCTTCTGTATAAAAATCTCATCCTCCCATGTAGAATCTTCAGTGGGTAAGTTCTTCCACTTGATGAGATACTCTGAAATTGATCGATTCCGTAGCTGTCGAGTTCTTGTTTCCATGACCGCTTCAGGTTCCAATATGATTTTTCCTTCCTCATCAAGTTCTGGAAATATTGTTTGAACTGGAAGATTTTCACCCATAACCTTCTTTAAGCATGAAACATGGAAAACTGGATGTACTCGCGAAGAAGCAGGAAGCTCCAATTTGTATGCCATAGTACCAATCTTTTGCAACACCTTGTAAGGACCATAGTACTTGGCGATAATTTATTATCCTTCTTAGCTTGCTTGAGGGACATTTGTTTATATGGTTGTAGCCGTAAAAATACCCAATCTCCTACATCAAAACTTCTCTCGCTGCGATGTTGATCTGCCTGTTGTTTCATTCGATTTTATGCCAAATTCAGGTTATCCTTTAAGAGTTGGAGAACTTCTTGCTGATGCTCGATGTGATCTTCCACTGCTTGAACCTTCGAATTTTCCCTTAAAGATGATGTGATGGATGGTGGATGATATCCATAAAGTGCCACAAATGGGGTCATTTTTGTTGCAGTATGGAAGGAAGTGTTATACCACCATTCAGCAAGAGGTAACCACTTGACCCATTGTGTTTGTTTATCAGATACAAAACAACGAAGATATCCTTCCAAACATTTATTTACTATCTCAGTTTGACCATCAGATTGAGGATGATAAGATGAGCTAAGAGCTAATTGAGTACCCAAACAAGAAAATAACTCCGTCCAAAAATTTCCAATAAAAATGGGATCTTTGTTGCTCACAATAAGCCTTGGGCTTCCATGTAGCTTTTGAATTGTGTCCATAAATGTAGTAGCAACTGTACTTGCTTTAAATGGATGAGATAATGCACAAAAGTGTGCATACTTGGTAAGTCTATCAACTACCACCATGATGACATTCTTTCCTTCGGACTTAGGTAAACTCGTGATAAAATCCATTGAAATCTCCTCCCAACGTTGACTTGGAATGGATAAAGGTTGTAGAAGTCCCGGGGTCTTAATTGTCTCCACTTTATTCTGCTGGCAAACCAAACATTCCGCCACAAACTTTTGAATATCAGATTTAAGGCCATCCCAAAAAAATTCTTTCTTCACCCCGTGGTAAGTTTTTAAAAATCCTGAGTGTCCTCCTAAAGGAGAAGTGTGCAATTCCAGAAGAATCTTTTGTTTTAGTTGGGAATTCTTACAAAGATATAAGCCATCTTTGTACCATAAGGAATCATTTTTCCAACTAAATGTATCAGATGTACTAGGATCTTGCTGCAACTTTTGAATGAGTATCCATACATCTTTGTCCTTCTTCCATTCATCTCTTGCTTTAGTTATCCAATCTGGTTGGATAATAGAAATGGCACAAAGCAATGCTTCCACCTCTTCGTTCTTTCTTGAGAGTGCATCTGCAACAACATTAAGCTTTCCTTTTTTGTAGATTATTTCAAAGTCATAACCCAACATCTTTGTGACCCATTTTTGCTGTTCTTCCGACGATAGTCTTTGTTCCAAAAAGTGTTTAAGACTATCATGATCAGTTTTTACCTTGAAGTGTCTTCCCATTAGGTAAGTTCGCCATTTCTTTAGTACATGTAGTATTGCTAACATTTCCTTCTCATAAATAGGTTTCTGTAAATACTTTCCTTTGATTGGACGACTTTCAAAAGCAATGGGTCTTCCTTCCCGCATTAAAACTGCACCAATTCCATTTCCTGAGGCATCACATTCCACAATAAAGGTTTTTGTGAAGTCTGGCGTAGCTAAGACCGGTGCATGGCACATTGCCTTCTTAAGACGTTCAAAGGCCTTAGTTGCTTCAGGAGTCCATGAAAATGCATCTTTCTTCAATAATGTTGTTAGAGGTGTTGCTATTCTCCCATAATTCTTAACAAACTTGCGATAATACCCCGTTAACCCGAGAAATCCTCTTAACTTCTTTATGGTTGTGGGGACTTTCCATTCCTTAATGGCTTTAATTTTGTTAGGGTCTACTTTAACACCCTCGTGAGATACAATATGACCCAGATATTCCACCTCTTGTACTCCAAAGAAACATTTGGATTTTTTTGCATATAATTGTTTCTCCCGCAATAGTTTGAGCACCCTGTCAACATGTTCAACATGATCCTTCCACGACCTGTTGTAGATTAGTATATCATCAAAAAATACTAGCACAAATTTTCTAAGGAAGGGTTTGAAAATGGAATTCATCAACCCTTGAAATGTAGAAGGTGCATTGGTAAGGCTAAAAGGCATGACCAAAAATTCATAATGACCCTCATGAGTTCGAAATGCTATTTTTGGAATATCTTCAGTCTTCATTCTAATTTGATGATATCCCGAACGAAGATCCAACTTGGTAAAATAAATTGCTCCATGTAATTCATCCAATAATTCATCAATCACAGGAATGGGAAATTTGTCTTTAATGGTGAGCTTTTTGAGCTCCCTATAATCCGGACACATTCGCCATGATCCATCCTTCTTGTGTACCAATACTACAGGAGCAGAGAAAGAACTTTGACTAGGTTGAATTATACCCGCCTCTAAAATTTCTGCAATCATACGTTCAATTTCGCTCTTTTGGACATAAGGATATCTATAAGGCCTGATGTTTGGAGGAACACTTCCTGGAATCAAATGAATAGCATGATCATGATCATGAATAGGTGGGAGTCCTTGGGAGTTTCAAACACCTTGGAATGATTGTCCAAGACTTGCTGGAGATCTGCAGAAATAGATGATTTTGATGTCGGAACTTCTAGTGAGCATAATTGTGCAATTACGCCTCGTTGTTCTTTCTTTAGAAGCTTTGTCATGACATTAGAGCTTATTATCCTTCCCGGCTTCCCTTCAATACCCCGTAATTCGACTTTCTTTCCTTCTGAAAAAAATTTCAAGAAAAGTTCTTGAAAATTAAAAGCTACCGTCCCCAAAGATTGTAACCATTGTACTCCTAGTACAACATCAACACCTCCCATAGGAATGGAAAGCATTGGACTAGTCAATACATATTCCCCCATGGTTAGCTTGATATTATGGCATTTTCCAGAGCAATTTATAGCTCCTCCATTTGCAACCATCACTTGACATTCTGGTGCTGGGTATAGGAAACAATTTAATTCCTTGGCTACCTTATAATGAATAAAATTATGGGTGCTACCCGAATCAATCAACACTATTACCCTTTTCTTCTTTATATGTCCTTCTATCTTGAGAGTTTGAGGAGTGGTAATTCCTGCCAGTGCATTACACGATATGGTCGGATTCATTTCTTCCTCTTCTAGGGGTGGTTCCGGGTGTATATCCTCTTCTTGTTCATTTTCTTCTTCTTCTTCACAATCTATGTAAAATAATTTCTTCTCAGCACACTTATGACCTTTAGTGTATTTTCTATCACAACTGTAGCAAAGCCCTTTTGCTCTTTTTTCTTCCAATTGTTGTGGTGTCAACCTTGTAGGTTGTGGAAATCTAGGCGTAGCAACACTTCCTTCTTTATAGAATTGTGTGGTAGGCTTCCTTGTCGCCATAATTTTACATTCAACTTTTCTTGCCAACCTGAATGCCTTCTCCAATGAATCTAGTTCCAAAACGCGAACTTCATGTTGGATGTTATCCTTTAAAGTGCCTATGAAGAGATCGATCCTGTGTTCCTCTGGAATATCAGTTACCCTTATATTCAATTTTTGGAAGTCCTCAATGTGCCGCCCCACTAAACCCTTTTGTTTGAGATTTATCAATTGGCTAAAGAAGGTGTTGCTCTTTGTATCCTCATAATGTGCTATCATTTCCTCCGTAAAAATTGACCAAGTGACAATTTTTTTACAGGAGAAAAGCCATTGATACCATACAAATGTATTTTGTTCTAAATGTAAAGTTGCAATGCGTACCTTTTGTGTGTTTTGCACGTTATGGAGATCAAAATATTGCTCCATCTGTAGTATCCATGTTACAGGATCCTTTCCATCAAACTTCCTCATATCCATTTTTGGAATATGGTGGTTCTTCCTGCTAACATTCGAGTTTATGAAATCATGATTAACATTTATTTTGTTCTCATCAGGAGGTTCTTCTCCTATATTTCCGCCATTAGGAATCATTTCTGGTTTTAAGCTTGTCATCAAGCCTTCCATGTATGCTTTTAGATCACTCTTCATGTTTTTCATGTTGTCTTTCATGTCATCCATCTTAGCTTCCACGCCATCCATCTTAGCTTCCACGCCATCCATTTTAGCTTCCATGCCTTTCTTCAAACCGTCCATCTTCACTTCCATGCCTTTCTTCAAAACTTCCATTTCATTGTTTGTTGCTCTTTGCGAGAGTGAAAACTGTTGCATTTTCTCTTGTAATTTTGATAGATCATGTTGCAATTCTTCATCTTCATGAGTCATAGTAGAGCCTTCCGAAGGCTTAATGGGTGTTGAATTCTTTTTAGGGGCCATTTTAAAATCCAATATTGATATCTATTCTACAAGTTTCCCATGGAATCAATTCAACTTGATTCTTCAAACAAGACTTATGTAATTCGGAAAAAAAAATACACACCTTTTACTAGCTTTTAGGAGCTCGATATTGAAATTGAATTATCTCTGTAATTGAAAATATTCGATATCTAAAATTCAGCCTTGTAGTAACCCTATGAAGCTTCTTTCAAATGCCACAGGTTTGACCTGATTTGGATTCTTCAAGACAAATTTGTGTCCAATCTCCCACAATGACCTAATTTTGGACTGGTTCAGTAGAGCGAACTTGTACGACTTGCCACGTGTCACTGTTTTGTTCTTTGTCTCTGAAATTGATATCCACGAAACTAAAGGCCGTGTAATTGCGACCACTTTTGACGACACTCCAATCCAATCTCCAGAGAGAGAGTTATTGAACTTTTCCCACGATCACCTCTTTGAGATGAAATTCAGGAGCCTGAAAAAGCACTACCTTCCACAGATCATATCTCCAAAAATATTGCGAACCAAGCTCTATAAGTTTTTGACGAATTTCCTCAGGATTTCAGCTTTGCACCATACGAATTTCAGATTCTGAACCTTCGTAGAAAATTTTTTATAGCGAAAATTCCACGATGACCTGTTTAGGAGCTTGAAAAAAGGCCTAACTTCCACAGATGATATCTCCGAAAATATTGCGAACCAAGCTCTGAAATTTTTAGAAAATATTCCTCCGGATTTCAGCTTCGCACCCTAAAAATTTCAGCTTCTGAAACTTCGTAGAAAAAACGTTATAGCAAAAATGCCACGATGACCTGTTTGGAGCAGCGAAACCCTAGAATCCAAAGCTCTGATACCAAATGTTGTGTAACCAGCTCCAAAAATAGAAGAAAAGAGATATCAACGTCTTAGAAATAAGCCACTTCGAGGGGGAAACCTCCAATACATTACATAAATGAACAATTCTTGGATGATACAATTTACAAAACCTCCTTTCTATATATAGGAGTCCATGTAGCCATAATGTAATCCTAGTGGGCCACAATGTAATCCTAGCCGACCTAACAATAATAATTTAAGGGCACAATAATAACAAAATGGGGGTTACAAGGGTACAATAATAACAATAAGGGGTTTTACACTAACAATAATAAGGGGCTATACTAGTGATATAGGGACCTAACAGCCTGTTGTCCACAACTGCATAAATTCGAGGAATGTTATGACCAACATCCTCAACTGTATGCACCTCTTGAACACTATATATTTGGGGTATACCACTTTTATATTGCGAAAAAGCCCTCTTGCGATGATCCTTGCCACATATCCAACACTACAACAGTGCTCTACCATCACCTCTAATCTGTTGCTTTCAAGGCTGGGATCCATGTCCTTCTCAATTGTACTGAACTTCTTGTAAGGAAACAAATTTTATTTCTCACTTGCATCTTGAGGTATTCCCCACTTTGGTGGCCACATTCCTTTATCCTTCTCATTTCCTTTCAAGTCACACTTAGGCTCAACTTTGCGTTTTGATTGCTCATAACAATGCTTCATCTTTCGAATGGATTTTTATAGCAATCTAGGCTCATTGAACTCAATTTGGTATTTGTATGCTACTGGAAGTCCATTGACAAGTATTTGAACCTTTTCCTTCTCCTCCTTGAGGTAAGGCACATATCTCAACGACTCCAAGATCCTGCTAGTATACTCATCATTTTTCATGGAACCCATCTATAACTCATAAAAATCCTTAGCTCTAACATCATAGTACCTCTCCGACGAGTACTTCTTCTTAAAGAGTCTCTCAAACTCATCCCAAGTCAATTCATCCTCCCAAATACATTTAACATTATTCACATCCTCCCACCAGATTTTTCTTTCCCTTTAAGACTGAAAGTGGTTATCTTGGCTTTCATGTTATCCGTATAACTATGCAATCTAAAGAATTTCTTCATCCCAAGCAACCATGCCTTTGCATCTTCTGACTTCTTCATGTCTCCATCAAATGTAGGTGGCTTAATTTTCTTGAACTCCTCAAGAAATTACTCACCCCTCTTATAAGGATGATGATAGTGACAACTATGATCATGTCTCCTGTAAGAGAAATTAGAATGATGCCCATACATGCAACTCCTCATGTTAGGTGTGTCTAATGATCTGCCACTTCTAATTGTGTCCCCTCTATCCAACCTATGTCTAGACCGAGAACTGCTACCATAGGCTCCATTAGTCTTTTCTTCCTGCTCTTGACTAATCCTCATTTGTCCCTATTTCTGTAACTCTTACAAGCTCTGAAGAATCTCTGCATTAACCTCTATCTTCTTTTCCTGAGACCTTGCAAGTATTTCCTGAGCCTCAATCAATCTGTCATTATTTGCCTTACATCTTCTAATCTCTATCCTTAAGCTCCTAAATGTATCTACTACACCTAGAGAATACTCATCTCCTTGTTGCCCAACTAATATGTAGGGAGAGTCACGGGAACTATAGTCTACCATTTTTCTCTTCATCCTTGATTCTCTTCTTCCTGCAAGTATATCATGTCAGAAAAGAAAATAGATACCAAAATAAAATCCATACCTTATTGTTTTTCAGAGGAGGCTTATCTCATCTGCAAGATCAGTCCACATTACCATTTACATGTATAATCATAAACATTTCTAGATAATCAACATATACCATCATGCATGACCAAACCAACCGCATAACTTGATCACATGCATTATGCCAATAACCTTGACAACATGAGACCTTTCCCTAAAGAGAGCGCAACCACGCTCTGATACTTCATATATAGACATCTGCCCTCACATCTACCCACTTTCATCCACTTACCCGGGGTAAACATGAGATGAGGGCTTGCTATGACAAGACTCAACCTCCTAGGTGACCTTAAGGAAATGGAGTCGACAAACAAGCCTTAATGACTTCCCTCAAGTGCCACAGGACCCTCTAGGAATAACCTAACCCCTCCAGGTGTCTATCCCCTGAGCCAACTTGATATTTCCATGTGTTTAACCCCCATTCACTCCATTTCCAAGGCATCAATGTGACTGGAAGCTCCCAATCGCTCCCATAGGCCTACTTCAGTGCGACTGGAGCCTTTTTCTGTCACTGATGTGCCAACGAATGCATATTTTAAGGATAGATTACAGGGTTGGGGTTAGGCCTCTACCTAGAAATCCCTATAACTTCCAAGATTTATAATTTACATGATAACAATTATTATAAACCAAAAAATGAAACCGGGACTAACCCTTACCATCCCCAACCGGGACTAACATTCTGTCGAACACTTGGAAACAATGCAATCTACAGGTCATCAATACAAGGCTGAGCATAAGGAACTATAAATTAATATGAGAATTATCAAGAAGGATCACCACCCTCTCCCATTAGCTGTCTTAACATTAATTAGGTCTTGCATCCATAATTATTTCAGTTACAAGTAAAAACATGAAATGAACCATGACTAGAACCAGTCA